>CATIWJ010181458.1:0-25721 GCA_949640765.1 Croton laevigatus
CAGAACCAAACCTGTGACTTTAGCTTACAATTTGAATATGTTAATGACATAATTTGATGGTGTGATAGAAGACAGTATTGTGCATAAACATATTAGCTAACTAAAGAACCAAGAACCACTTCATTTGGGTTTGTAAATAAAAAGATATGACTAAGTTAATAGGCTGTGCGCAAGGAGAATTTGACGAACAAAAGAGTCGGGATTAAAGTCGCATCGAAACTTATACGTAGCTTAATTAAATCTGAAATTTATGTGAATGATAACCTTATGTGTTAAGGCTAAATAAAGTCATAAATTAACTTAATTGGAGTTGTATAATCGAAGTTATAATAAATTAACGGAATATGTGTAAATAAAAATAAATAAGCAACAAAGAGGAAAATAATGAACATTTGAGATTTTATGTGGTGTGTTGATTATAGAAGTGTGAAATTGATTTAAATTCTATATGAGGAGTGAGGGTATAAAGAGGTTGTCGAAGTGTTTGGGAAAACTTTCTTTTACAGGATCCCAGTGTATAGTCGCAGGGACTATTCATTTAGTTGCTGTTACTATTCACAGACTGTCCATATGTAGCCAGAACTCTGGCAAAATTTCTGTAGAAATGGACCTAAAATTTAACTAAGTGAAAATTGAAATGTATTTGGCAAAATACGAATTAACCTAAATAATTAGACGAAACCTATAAGATATAACCTCAATATCTTGGACCTCATATGTATTATAATTATAACCTAACGTGTCGAATAGCTTATAGAGAATAGATTACACGTAATTTTACGAAGTGAACATATAAATGCAAATCGACAAAATACTATTCATTTGGTAAAATACTATTTATATGGTAAATTAATATTCATTTGGTCAACTTTCACAAATAAGTAAACAAAAGTTATAGACATGTGGGAATCATCTAATGGGAGCAAAGTAATAAATAAAACAAGAAAAAGATTAAAATATAAATTAAGCATAGTTTGAAATATATAATTAACACATAATAAAGCATCATAGTGAATGAAAGACTAAGTAAAATTTCAATGATATTTGCTAAGTTAGATTTGTGGGGAAAGATGCGAACGGACATAGGACACGGAATGCAGCCGACAAATAAATCGACGCTACGTCAGGTTCGGTACTTTGCTTTTATTTACTGCATTTTTATACATATGTGCAATGTTGTGAACATGTGATGCTTTGTTTGCAATGCTATGTTACTATTTGACATAAGCGCTATTTGTAAATAATTAATATGTTAAAGTGAAAGTAAAGTATCCACTAAGCATAATGCTTAGCAAGTTTAGTTTTTGCAAAACTTGTAGGTCACGGAAAGACGCAAAGATAACCAGAATAGTCGAACAAGATCAGGCTCACTAGAGATAATTAGTATGGCATATGCTGCGTAACAAAAAGTTAGACGTTTGCACAGAAATCAGTATAAAAAGAAAAAAAAATATTCTCAGGTAATGTTTTGCATACCAGTAAACATCAGTTGTGACACACTTTGCTCGGCTAGTAACTAGTCGGGTTAAGGGGTGTTACACGACCCATGGAAGATTTTGAGAAACCGATGCTACATGGGTTGCCCTCCTCCCGGATAAGGGGACCTTGTCAGGGTCATCTGGCTCGTCAATCAAGGTGTAAGGCCTCTCAGAGGTTGATGCTCCATCAGTTTGGCGAAGAGGTGCTTGTACATACTCTTTAGATGGGGTGGGAGTGTGATTGCTAGACAGCTCTTGTTCGGAGAACTGAGGGACAGACTCTTCAGAAAAATTTTGGTAATCATTCCTGTCACTTATGTCTACCTATGAACGATCCTAGGATTGGGACTAAAAAGCAAGTAAAGCACGGGGGTAGGAAAAGCTCTACCTGAGGAGTGAAAAGCTTGTCAGGTTGAACTTTGGATCGCTGAATCAAGTTGAAGAGCTTGAAGAGATCGTCTTTAGCAAAAGGAATGAGAGCATAAAGATTTTTTTGTGTGAAATGAGTCTCCCTATTTATAGGTGAAAGGTCGAGAAGCTAAGGCGACATGACACTCCCAGAAAGCGCCACGTGGCAGGCAGTGGACGAAGGGTGAGAAAAGAACCACAAAAAAAAAAAAGTTCGCCCTAGAAATTGGAATTGAAGGACAGGAAAAAGCCTACCAAGAGCACGCTCAGGGAGGCAATGCTATCATAGTTCCTCTCATTATTTTGCGGACATATCTTAGCATCGAAAGCGAGGAACCGAAATTAATGAGAGAAGAAACCCTCAGTCTTTGACTAAGGGACTTGATGGGGGGACATGTGATGACATGGTGGATAAATGGTTAACCTTAGGTAACCTTGGTTGACGAATGATCCCATGAAGGTCGACCCGTGGTATGAACCCAGGGCATCATCCTGGCTTATTAGGGATCGTCCAGCTCTTAATTACGAGTATTGCCGTTAAAGAACAGATCGTCAGTATGAAGACATTGAACATCGTCCTCCATAAAGAGATCGTCCCAGTCTTGTCCAAGACCGGTGGAATATACCCAACATTATTTGCACTTGCGGAATGGACGATGCCTTGAGAGGTCATCCTATGCTAGTCTAGCATCGGGATCAGTCCATGATCTTAGGATCAGCCTAGTAGCCGTTGCTCCCAGAACGTGCTCTGGGTTATTCGCAGTGTGTCGCGTCATATTACGAGATATGCTTTGACATTTAAAAGCATATCTCCTCTCCTCCGATTTTTCAGGAAGGTAACCATTGGGGGTTCTCCTATAAATACCCCAACGGTACTCTAAATAAAGGTTAATCACTCTCTTCCATTCTATTTTCTATTCTCCTACTTATTTATCTATCTTTACTGACTTAAGTATCATAGTGTTTGCTACCAGGCATCACTCTTTGTTCACTTTGCCTTGTTAGCAGGTTCGACCATCATCCCCGGAAGGTCAAACCATTAGATATCATACCGAAGGAACCCTAGCTCGTCTTTGGGATCTCTAATTTGGCTCTAAGGCATCACTTATGAATAGGGAACACAATTTTATTTGTTAATTACTACTTCGTTTATCTAATCCATATCATTTATCATTGCCTTCAAACTGCATAATAAAAGGAAGGAAAAATCACCAGAGAAGCTATAAAGATTAATGCTTGATCAAAGTGAAAAAGAAGTTGCAAGCCAAAACAGAGATACGAAGAAGCACAATCAATAACTATTTTTACTTGATAATAAACAACTAGTATATGCCTTTTTTTTTCCCATAACCATCAATAAAAAATCATAAAACACTAAGTAATAAGATTTATAAACATAAAAGAAAATAAAAAAATGAAATAAAAGAAATATCTTTAATAATAGAATTTAATTCTAGAAATAAGAACAACAATTACTATTTTAATAAAAATATGTACTCCCACACGGATAAAGTCTCACAAATTTCACAAAATTCAAATTGTTTGGACTCCCTCTAATTCCAATGAACACAATATAAGATCACAATTGCAGTTAATCAATTGGTAGTTGTAGATACAATGACAAAGGCAAAATAAAATTGGTGCTTTGTGAGGAGCTTTACTTTTTTTAATTATCAGAGCTCTTCATTGATTTGATTGTATATTGGATTTTGTTTCAAACTCTAGTTTTGGTAAATTGATTACATCGAATTCTCTATAATTTTTCTTTTGAGTGCTAGAGCAATTCACATGCCGAGCTAAGATGGCAAAGAAAAAAGGAAGAACGATAAAAACGACAAAGTAAAAATGGAATGCGTGAAGAAAAAAAAAAAAAAGAAAATGTGCAAAATAAAAATCAAGAGTTAGACTATATAATAAACCCTCTATAATAGAAGTCATACCTCATACTTTCTATTTTTTATTTTACTATACTTCATACTTTTTATTTTTCACTTTAATATATCAGCTAGACAATATAAGATTGTTTGACAAACTCTTTATAAGTAGAAGTTCTAGCTCACACTTTTTATTTTTTATTCTCCCATATTAGCTAAACAATTTAAATAGACTGTAGCATTAAAGAAGCTTTTTTCTTTTTTCTTTTTCTATTTTATCTGATGTGTTAAGTTAATAAGAGCAATATATGGAACATGCTATACGATATTTGATTTAACTTTTGTTGTCAAAGCATTTTTACCTCATTTTCAAAGAATCAATTTTCATTTTTTATATATATACTATGATTGGGCATAAAATTATACTAGTAATATTCATTGTACTTGTATTTTAGATTGAATTAATGGTTCTTGATGACACATGTAGGCTTACATAAATTTTTGCTCAAAATTTATCGTCTTTAATAGCTGATTTCTTTTACATAAATCACAGATTCTTGATAAAAAATTTGATCACAATATATATATATTTTTTCTGTCATAGATATAACTCAAGCATTCGAACTGTTGGGACACGAGATCAGGTTGTTTACCAACTCTACTGACCTTAACCACTGATCACAATATTTATCAAGACCTAAATTACTTTTGTTAATGCTTTGAAACCAAATGAAGGTTAAGAGAATTTTTTTCCCCCTAACCCATTTTTGTCATAAAACCAATCATCCCTTATGCTAATTTTCGATCACCGACCTCATCCTAACACATAGGAGGCTCAAAACCAAATAACCGGTGAAAAAATAACTAACATGCGACGACGACGTATTATTGAGTAACCTAAGTCCTAAAAGCCACAAATCTGGCGAGGTGATTTATATGATCACGCAGTAAAGTCAAGGCAGCTCTTCTCTCTTCTCCTCTACTCTACACCGACACCTGACAAATCCAGCTCTTCTCCACTCTCCCTTTCTTCTGCACATCTCTTCTCAATCCAACAGTTCCGTCCTGATTTTCCTAACCCTAATCAATCCTTCATTTGCGGATGCAACATTTCCTTTCCCTTTCAGCTTCCATGTTTCGGAATGACAAGTGCAGGATTGTGAAGATGTAGAATAAAAAAAAAAGCTGCAATCTCCAACGCAAAAACGAAGGTTTTTAGAGGACAAACGATTGGAACTGCTCTTGATTCTTCGAATTCAGGTTTTATTTTTGCCTCTCTTTTTTTTTTTTTTTATATGGTTAGAAGACGGAAATGTGTGCTTTTGTGTTCAGATTTCTTTCTAGCTGTTAAAATCGAGATCCTATGTTGAATCGATGGTGAATTTGTGGGATCCGATCTCAGGATCAGATCGGGAACTGTACAATTTTATGAATTGTTAATAATTACTAAACATTCTAATTTTTTTATTTATCAACGAATGCCCGTAACTTATGTTAGTCTGTTAAACATGATGAACGTATATTAAGTTCCTAAAGAGTACACATCGTTGCACTTTAGATACGCAACAACAATTAGCTTCATTTACTTTATTAGTGTATACGGAGATTGAGAATGGAACTCATTGTTTTAAGATTATAAATAGTTCTTCTTTGCGCGTTTTGCATAACTTAAATATAATTTCTTGTCTTCATCTTGTATTTATTCACCATGTTTTCTTCTATCTTTAGGATTTGTTTGTTAGAAGTTAAACAGGTGGAGAATTACATTGTAGTAGGAAAGATTGCTTTTTTATTGTTTAATAAACCTGTATATTTGGTTTACTTATTTACTATAATTGGATCTTAAACCATTAGTAAATTGACGTTTTTTTTCCAGTGTTTGACAAATTTTGTTGAATCCTATTTGGGATCCTCATCCTGAATAGCTCCTGGATGATGCTAACGTTTTTGAACCCATCCCACAATCCTACCTGATGAAATTATATGATACCTGGATCATTTGTCAAAATTTGTATTACTAGACTGATAGGTGATTGACTTCTTTAATAACTATGGTATTGATGCCGAATATATAATTTCAGTATCCTTCAAGCTTATAAGAATCCTTATATATATGTACAATTTCAATACCTTTCGAGCTGATATATGAATCCTTTTACATAATATATTGCCTGATATTAAAAGCATATTTTATGTTCCAATGAATTGATTTTCTAGTTTTTGCCTCATGGTATGGGAGATTGGTGGTTTACATACACCTCCCTCCTTTGCCTGAAACGTGGAACAATTGTTAACTCCAGAGAATTTTTTTTTTGTTAAAGGGGAGGAGGAACGATGAGGATTGAACCCGATAGACCCCAAGGTCTTGGTAAGGGGCTTTCTGCCTTAACCGCTAGGCCTCCACTTAGCATCTTTATTGGCTTGCATCTTTGTTGTTTGGTAAATATGAAAATGTTGTGGGTTCTAAATCTGAATTTGAATAGTGGTTATACACATCATTTTGTGTAACTTCAAACATTTATTGGAGCCAATAAGTTTATGTATCCATTTATATTGTTTTTATGAATACTTGTACAAAATATAACAATAAAGGGGAAACTTAACAAGTGTTAGTTTTTATAATATCATTTTAACAAAATGTCAATAAATATTTGGTCAAGGTAATACTTGCTTGTATTCACCAATATAATATAGGTAAATAGACATATTTACTGTTCTTGATATTTGTATATATACATATTTACAGATATGTACCAGTTAATATGCATATTTACCAGTAACTATAATATAACATTTAATTAATTATCTAAATATATGATATTTACTTAATGTTCCAAAAAATATGACATTTAGTAAATTTAGGTTTCTGAAATATGACATTTACTACAATTTCCCAACAAGTAAAGATCCAGGGTAGTGCTCATTGATTTTGGATCATTCAATTTTCCTTTTTAGAGCTCCCAATTATGTGCAAATTATGGAACTTGAAATTGGTAGTCTTCTTGTAGAATTAAGCCATTTGCTTCTTGAGGTTCTTGTCTAATACATGTCGGTGAAATCACATTTATGCTTTACTAAAAACTAAAATTGTCTCGATTTGCATTATGTGCTTTCTAGCTATCCTCTTTTCTGGATATTTTGATGTGTCATTGCATAATAATCTATCTAATTTGGTTAGGGTTTGGTTTTGCAGTCAGATGGACTCCAGCATAGACAAGTTCGAAGGGAAAAGGTTTCTTCTCCAGTGTTTAGTTGTTTAGAATTATTTCTATATTAAGATCATCTTTTATGGGGTACGGATAGGGGGCCGAAATGGTTTTACATCCAAAATATTTAAGAACATGGAAGAGACGCGAGATGATGTGGGACCAACAGAACAAGGGCATTCTAATGCAGTGTGGTGGGGTTCTGATTTTATGGAGAAATTTGAATCTGTTTCTCTGCTTTCACAAGAAGATAGTTTAAGTAATAAGGAATCACCTAGAAATTACGAGGAAGATGGTTTATCTTCGCAGACGGCTTCACAAATTCTTTGGAGCACTGGGATGCTTTCAGAACGAATTCCAAATGGTTTCTACTCCGTCATTCCGGTGAGGTTTACAAGATGCTGTTTTAACTTTGTTGTTCTCAATGTACAAACTTTCTGTTTATTTTATTTTTGGATTCTAGGTTACTACTTCTAGGTGCACGATTAAATCATATGACCAAGTAATAGAAAGAGAATTATTCATAAAATAGTGGGCATTGGAAAAGACTCTAAAAGTAAGGTGAAACATGAATAGTTGCATATCCACAAATTTTATTAATGAATAGTTTCCATTTTTTAAGATGAAAATTTCATGATAGTAGCTCTGAAAAAACATCGCTAACGCTCAACCCATCTGAACCCAAATTACAGAGTTCCTTTGCGTAGGTTCATCTATGATACTTGTGCTTTTGATGAAGTAATGTTTTGATAGACTAAGCCTATATCAAATAGTGATATTCCTTCTTAGGTTGCATAGTGAAAGTACAGAGCTCAATTGCTTACAATCATTTACCATGTTGCAAAGAAAAACTTAAATTTGCTGCACTCTCATGTCAAGCTAATACTGGACTGATTATATTTGATCCTATTGTTTTTATGATGGGAAAAACTTGATAAATGGACAGTTACTGAGGTTTGTGGGTAAGGTAGAAGGTAGAGATAGAGTTCAAGAATCAATTAGAGATTGATTACATGTTTCACGGGAAAGCTGCAATTTAAAGAAATTACATGTTTCATGGGAAGCAGCTTAAATCGGAGGGGTTTTACCATTGCAAATCGAGTAGGAAAGATACTAAGGGATTATGGTGATCTAAAGGTAGGATGGATTTACGAATTACTTAAGAGTAAGCAAAAGAACATTGTGTGCCTGCTCATATGCTACATTCTGGGAACAGTTGTGAAATACTCTAGCAATACAATGACGAGGAGAAGAACATACCACAATAACGGTTCTCTTACAAAATTAACTAATTGTTACTTGAAGGCCTGAAACATTTGCTACATTATGAGAGGTCCCTGTAGATTATGACATGTCATTATTCCTTATCTTGTTAGGATCGATAATCCTGAATGGAACAATTATCAGTTAAGTTTAATTCCATTTTCTTTATTTCTCTAAATAAATGCTCCTAGAACTTTGCCCAAAAAAAAAGCTCCTAGAACAAAAGGAGATCTGAAACTACCAAGGACTATTTATTTCATTAGAATTTCACTCTGTTCGTTTCTTATCAATTGCTTTGTCGTAGGTTTCTGCATTTGTTATCTCATTCCTTCTTCCTAGCCAGTAGGTCTATCATCAAAAAGTAAACTTAACCTACTTAACTATGGGAAATTGCTTTCTTCTACTAGAACTTCCATAATTTGGTACGTTATTAGATTTTGAACCTTGGTTAAACTGCATACACAATAGCAGAATTATTCTTTCATAGCTGTGCACACTTCATCCTACTTTTTGGCTTGCATTATTCCTCATGATATACGAATTTCGTTACTTTGCTTTGTTAAAAGACTTACAACAGATATAGTAGTTTGTTCTATATTAAAATTTTGTATTTCTCTACTACAATGTTTTGGCAACTGTTATTTGATTTTGGACAGGATAAAAGGCTGAAGGAGCTATTTGATAGTATTCCAACATTGGATGATCTTCATGCTTTGGGTGGTGAGGGTTATAAGGCTGATATCATTTTTGTAGATGCAAAGAAGGACAAGAAATTATCTATGCTGAAACAATTGATTCTGGCGCTGGTGAAAGGATTGAACTCAAATCCAGCTGCAATGATAAAAAAAATTGCAGGATTGGTGAGAAATTATTAACCTAGTTCCATATAGGAGTATATTGGTTTATTATTCAGATACTTGTTTTATTATTCTTGTATTTACAACTATTGATCATGACAAAGATATTTTGTAACATTCAAGAAGTTTTGCTTAAGCTGAGCTTGTTTGTGAATGCATTTTAATTAGAATACTTTTGTTTTGCCAATGTTATTAAGTGGAGGAACTATTTACTTTCAAAAGAAACCTAGTGTTCCATGTAATATTTGTAGGATTACTGAGTATGTCTTTTAGTTCCAAACTTTTTTACTTTTAAATGATTTAGGATACGATTTGCTATGTTTTCCAGACTCTTCTGTTTGATTTGGAAAACTTTAGAACTAGTAGTTTTCCTAACTTTGGGTTGACCCTAAACATATGTTCAGTTTTCTATTTTCTGTAAAATGAAGCTTGGAAATTTCGTTAAATGCAGTCTTCCAAAATATCTTTACCATATGTAACATGGAAAGTAAGTTTTTTGTGAGAGTTTTTTCCATTTGTAAATTGTTAACACTTTCCCTGACAGTCCTAGCAGTCCTAGTTTTTCTTGAAGAATAAGTAAACTAGCCTGTGCCCCTTATGTTACAGTACTTTGTATGTGAAAATGCCTGGTGATGATATCCTTGTGGTTTGATTCATCTTAGAAAGCATATAATTTTTATATGGTGCTGGAATAAAAAGTGATTTTCTTCTATGTCAAGTATGGTTATACATATTGAGAAGGAAAAAGAACGTAGTACACTGTCATTTTTTACCGAGTATTTCAATTGACAAATAGTGTCATTGAGAATTATGAAATATAATCTTTCTTTGTTGTCAATTGTGTTAGCAAGATTTAAATTTGTCTATTAGAAAAATGTTTTCCTTCTAATTTTCTTTTGTTTCTCTTTATCAGGTATCTGATTTTTACAAAAGGCCTAATGTGGAGAGTCCAGCAAAAGCTGCACTAGAGGAAACCTCCCACATGTTTGAAAACCGAGGCATTCAGTTACTTGGGCAAATAAAGCATGGATCTTGCCGTCCTCGAGCAATTTTGTTTAAAGTTTTGGCTGATACTGTAGGTCTTGAAAGTAGGCTCATGGTGGTAAGCTTTCTAGCTTCAGTTGGCTCATTAAAATGTTCAACAATCTTTTTTGTCTTACAAAATATTCGCTCATGAGATTGCGGTATATTGGAAGAATTTGTTGCAACATACAATTTGTAAATATATCACATTTGATGTTGGAATATTCTTTCTCTCTCTTTCTCTCATATAGTCTCTCTCTCTCTCTCTCTCTCTCTTTCTCACAAGTAGGGTTTGCCAAATGAAGGAACTGTTGAATATGTGGATTCATACAAGCACATGTCTGTGCTAGTTGTTCTGAATTCTGTGGAGCTGCTAGTTGATCTTATGCGGTTTCCTGGTCAGTTAATACCCCGGTCGACCAGGGCAATTTTTATGACTCATATTTCAGCAGCCGGGGAGAGTGATTCTGCAGAAAATGACTCTTGTGATTCACCACTTGAGCCCAATAGCCCTCTATACGGCCTTTCAGAGAGGATGGATCCTGACAGGTTCTAACCTTATAATACATATCATTTACTAATTTGAGTTTTCATACTTAATTTATTATTGTTTTCATTTCTGTTTATTTTCCTTTTTGTTTAGTGCTGAAAAAGATGAGAGCCTGCAGTTCCATAGGAAGTTGGAGGCAGCTGGAAATGTGTCTGGTCTTACATTGCGAAACATGATGTTGCGATCTGCTACATCTATTGACAGGAAATTGAGGTATATTAGAATTTCCTGGGCTTTATCCTAGACTTCAAACTTCATATGAGATGTGTTTGATTGGCTTTCCCCCCTCATGCTCCCTCTCTCTTTCTCTCCACTATTTCTTACAGCTTATCGCATAGTGAGCCAAATATTGCAACAAACTTTTGGCGACGTAGCCGGAAAAAGGTCATTGCTGAACAGCGGACTGCTAGTTCAAGGTTCTTTTACTCCCTTTATTTTGGTTGTAAAAGTTTGTTATATTTCTGGTTGTAAACTTACCATTCTTGCTTGTTTAGAACCTTTACATCTTAATTAGTGTACAAAATTTTGTTGGTCATAATTGGGTGGACTATTATTCTAAACATGGTTCTATTTACACAAAATATATGGGCAGGCTCAGAAAAGAATGGTTGAATTGAATGTCAGTAATGGGGATGTAATTCTGTAAACTTTTTGAACTGTGTAATCCAAAATAATACAGTATAACCTATTTAATTATTCAGTCTGCATATTGTTGCATGATAGACTCTTTTGAACCTTTTTAAATATTTTAATGAATCTTATAGAACAAAATTTATAAAATAAAAGGATATGTACAACATAAGTATTTTGTTAATTTGAATGTTATTGTTTTATTTATGTTATTCTCATCTATATGATTTAAATATTGAACTGTGTGTGTTGATGTTTTCAAATCAAATGTGAAACAAATATTTTATTATGGTAAGATTTGCTCTGGCATCTATATTTAAATGGATTAACTTAACTAGCTTTTTTCTGGGGTTGTAAGTATTTTATCACTTAATTCGCAAATAATTTCTGGTGGGGTAATAGTTCTATTGAGAATTCAATAATCAAAATTAGAACACAAGTGAAAAGGTCTTAACAGCCAAATCCAACTGTTGTACTGTATAAAAAATTGTAGTAGCTGAATTGGACTAGTAGGAGTTGGAGGAAGATGAGGAGAAATGCAAAATCAAACTGTGTTATACTGTGTCAAAAAAATTGTAGTGTTGAATAAGCAGCAGCAGCAGCTAAACGAACAGTGTTATCCTAAACATGAAAAGTCAATGAGATAGTCTCCTAATCCATAGGCTTAGGAATAATGTTCTTTTTTGTATCACCCTCCCTGGTTAATAAGGAAAATATGGTTGCAGTTTTGTGGCTGTCAACAACAGTCACTGAGATTGGTTTTCTTTGCATTCAGTCTCGCTCAGCATTGAACAGTTCATTTATCTTTTTTTTTTTTTTAGGGTGTGGTATTAGGATCACTGGTTTTCCTGTTTTGTCTATATGTTAAGGCTTCTTCACATGCGAAAGGGGGAAAAGAAAGTAAAGAAAATGTTTGCTGTTTACTCATTTACATGATTTATTAAAATTTTTTTAATGCACTTGTAGAAGATCCGTTCTGAGTCCTGATCAGGCACAAACTACACTATGTATTACAATCAAAATTTTTCAAGCTTTTGGTTTTCATCTTTCACTTGGTTTTGTAGTCCAGAGCATCCTTCTTTTCGAGCACGTGGACGTTCCATGTTAAGTGGTGATAGACATTTAATCAGAGATTATACTGATGATGAAGTTGCATCAAGGTTCTTTCCTTTTTTATGCACAAAAATCATTAGATTATTTCTAGATGTTAAATATGCTGGACAATTACTTTTGAGTTCCATTTTATTTGGTTTGATTGTGGCTTTGTGCATGACAATGTTGAACATGCTAGGCAATGCTTCTTGATACAAGAGAGTTTATAGTTGCTTGCATAAATTTTCATGGTGGAATGTTTTTCTTCTTCCCCACTGGTTGGATGCTATTAGCACTGAACAGGATTTGGTTGCCTAATCTTTTGCTCTCAATTTGTTCTCCCAACATGAATTTTCATTGCCGTAAAAAGCATCTTTTATTTGACGTGCAGAAATGAATAATGTGATGCTGAGGTTATTTATGGACTCTGCTGTTCTATGTTAAAGTCCTTCAATGTGGTGGTGTGTTTTTCATTTTCCTTAGCGGATAACATCTTGAATGGTTATGCTGTATTAGTTGCAACACAACTGTTTATGTTATATAATTATTGTGAAAGGAAAAATAATAAAATATTTGAAGTGCATGATTATAAAATGACTGATACACTTGTTTGTTTTCTAATATGCTATCGTTATGCAGTAGATACACATCTAGTTTTTCATTTGCCCAATGAGTGGCATAAATTAATCAGTTGTCTTTTGCCATGCTTGTGCTATTTGTTGCACTCAATGAACTGCTCTATAATTGACTTTTGTAGCTATAGATCAGAGGGTGCATCAACATCAGAAGTTCGCAGACTAAGAAGAAGAAGCATTAGCATGACCCCGGAAATTGGTGATGATATCGTAAGGTTGATATCTGTTTCCTTTTGAGAAGTGCTGACCTTGTGATATATTGTGCAATTGCTTTATAATTTCTAGTTCGCCCTTTCAATTTTATTTCCGTTTTCCCCAAATGGGGAAAGATGCCTCTGTCCTATAAGTTGAATTAACTTATTGTGGATTGGCCTTGGAATTTGTCGACACCTATTTCTTCATTCTTTTTCATTTGCTAAATAGTTTGCTGTTCTTACTAGGTTGTATAATCTTAGTCAATTCAACATTTCAAGCCTGGGTTAAACCAAGTTTTCATTTTACTTTGAATTAGGTGTAGTGAAACCTAACTATTAAGCAGAAGTAGTGACTAGTTCTCATTTTTTTTTTACTTGTTCTCTTTATTTGTAAGGAATGAATGGAGAACTTGGAACATGTTAGAGGACTTGCATTTAGTTGTGGGAGGCTGTGGTCGGTATAAACATGTAGCAATGCTAATTAATAGAGTGAAGTCGAATAGGGAGATTTCATAATCTTCTTAATTTTTAATTTGGACCCATGTTTTTTATTTTGTTATCCTATTTATTGACAATTTGACTTGCTGCTTGGTTACTATGCATGATCTGATCCCTCAACTGAAACAACAAAAAGATTTTGTTTTAACATTGGAAAAAATTGCAAGCTCACATGACTTATTTTAGGGCTGTTCGTGCAATGAATGAATCTTTGAAGCAAAACCGCCTGAGGGAGCAGGGTGATAGATCATTTGCAAACTCCCTTGATGACAAGCACAATGGTTCAGATCTTCAGAAAAATGTATGACTCTCTTACTTATGGTGACAGTGAACTACATTTACAGCTGTTGATATTTTGATTGGCATTGCATGAACTTTATCTATATGATGTGGCTCATTTGTAATTTTTTATGTATATATATATATATATTGGCAAACTTAGTAATTATTTTGTTAAGGTCTTGAATTGGTAGCTTAAACCACACTTTTCTCCTTAAACCAAACGCACTGTCAAATTGAATTTTAGTTTTTATTTAGGGGTAATTACTTTCAGGTCCTTAAAAGTTTCATGTAATTTGCGATCAGGTCCTTCCATTTTGTAAAATTAATAGGTAGGTCCTTCATGTTTTGAGACGTTATTCTTTCTGGTCTTTCCGTCCTGATTTTGTCCTATTTTCTGTTAGTCAACACAGTTGGTCAACCTTTTTATCTTATAACTGTTCAATATGACCATACTACCCCTCTTTTTAATGATATATATAATTTATAATTCTTTTTAATAATATATATAATTTATAATTTTATAAATTATAATCATAATTATTATTTAATATTTATTAAAAAATAAAATTGAACCATTTATTAAAAAATAAAATTGAACCATAGTTTTTGCCCTCCTTTTCCGACGAAACAACGACATAAACAAAAACTAAAAACCAAAACAATACACAAAACAAAAATTAAGAACATATCCAAAATCCATAATCCCCGAATTCATTCTATTATGTGGTGGGGCGGCTTCTAGGGTTTTGGGGGAAGAAGATGATGTGGCAAATTCCACTTAGGTTTTTCTTTCAATTTTTGTTTTTGAAATTGGAGAGAGGCGAGAAGAAAAGAATCATAACAGAATAGAAATTAGGCTTCGAATTTGAAAATATTTCAAGAAATGAAATCCTAGAAAGCTGCAACATCAGATTTATCAAAGAAAAGGAAAATTCCAAAATAATGTGTTTTTTTTCATATATGCAAAAAAGAAAAAAAATTCAAATCAATAAGAACTTGATTGTGAATGGAGAAAGATGGAGTATCGCACGGAGAAGGTAATAAAGTGAGAGAGGATATTGGGAAAGGAGATGAGAGGGGTAATGCAGCCACAATTTTCTTGGTCAAGCGATTAGAACCATAGACATATCTAGTGGGTGGCTGCAGTGAGAAGAGAAGGAAGGAATCGTCCTTTCCTCTGCGATGCGAAATTGCAAGCTATTTGTCATAGTTTAGCAGAGGCGCAGAAAACAGTCAGGAAAACCTGAGAAGCGTTTGTTGGCCAAGAAGACATCTCAGACGGAAACTACTCAATCGAAAGAGAACTCCCACATGGTGGATAGTGAAAAAAGTGGTGCTGATTCATCTATAGAATGACGAAGATAAAGAGTGAGAAAAGTGAGAGGAAGAAGAGAGGAGAGGGGAGAGAAAATGTACAGTTTCTATACCTATAAAATTAATCAATTAATTATATTAAATAGTTAAATAGAATTAAATAAAAAATAAAAGGGTAGCAAGGGTAATTTTGTCATATTTTCATTTGACTAACGGTGAATTGTACAAAATCCAGACGGAAGGACCAGATAGAATAACGGCTCAAAACATAAAGGACCTACTAAGTAGTTAAAATGGATGGACCTGATCGTAGATTACATAAAACCTTACGGACCTGAAAGTAATCATCCCTTTTGTTTATATTTTATAATTTTGTAAGCTCATTTTTACATCCATATTGAATCATGCATGTTAAATTGATATTAGTTTGATTATGAGCTATGAATGCTCATAAGCACATGAATGTCATATGTTTGCTTATAGGTCAATCAATAAATTTGTTATGTCTTTTCCTATTCATGTAATTCATATTTGGGAAAACAATTTTTTTTCCCTTGAGTTTTGTACAGTATTAGTATTTCATCCTAGTACTTTGTAAATATAATTATTTAGTCTTTGCATTTTATATTTGTTTAGTTAAAACGTTCTTCTATCCAAAATTCCAAGAACATTCTGTTACTTTACATAGAATATTCTTGAAAATTTGGACGGAATGTTGTGCAAACTAACAGAATATTCTTGGAATTTTGGATGGAATGATGTTTTAACTAAATAGATTCAAAATGCAGTGACTAAATAATTATATTTACAAAATGCAGGGACGAAATATTAATATTATGCAAAACCTAGGGACTAAATTTTTTTTCCCCTCCGTATTTTGGTAGTTTTGAGGCTTGTAGGCGTCTTTCTTGCATTTTAACGTGAAATATTTTAACATTATTCCTAGGGCGGTTTCCAAGCTTTGGGATGAAAAGAGAAGGATGTTTTACAGCATGAAAGTATTTACAAAATTGAGAAAGGATAACTGTAATTAGAATGGAGATAATATATTATACTTGTGCATTCAATGCTATTATATTTCGTTACAATAAGGAGAAACAACCCCTTTTTATTCTAGGATATAAGAGTTAATTTATAATTAACTCCTCAAACTAATCCACCAATCATTCAATTGCAAAATATCCTAAAAACTATATAAGTCAACAATAACATAATAACTAAATCAATACATTTAACATAGAAAATCTCATCATCCCTTTATGAGGTTTTGTTTAGAATCAGAAACTTCATTATTTTTGTTCTTTGCTTCTAAATTTTGCACTATGAACTCTGGTTGACGAACGTTGAGAAATCAGCCTGTAGACTTATCATTTTGTGCATGGAATTGCACATTTGCAGCTGTGCAAAACACTTGTGGTTAGAGACGTATGCCTATTAGAAAAAGAAGAAATGAAATTGAAGATGGTAATTGAGTAGAAAACAAGGTCATGTGGAGTTGCATCAACAACAAGGTCATGGTAGCCACAATTAATTTTTAGTGTCAGGTGCCCAAGTTACATTTGCATTTTTTTATACTCACACAATATTGAAAGGAAAAGAAAGAAAGAAATACAGAGAGGGTGTCAATCAAGAAATTTAAACTATGGTTCCTCCCCTATTTCAAGTTATTTAGAAGTAGTAGACAAGAAAACTGTTTTGGAGGTGCCCTTTTTGGTGTAGAGACACAATATTGAAAGGAAAAGAAAGAAAGAGATGGTATTTTTTTTAGAAATTTAAACTATGGGTCCTCCCCTATTTCAAGTTATTTAGAAGTAGTAGACAAGAAAACTGTTTTGGAGGTGCCCTTTTTGGTGTAGAAAATGAAGTATTACTTATTTTGGAATTTGGAAGAGAGGCAATCTAGAAATTGTAGCAAGAAGAAACAGTCAGAAAGAAAAAGAAAGATTGTCAAGAAAATAAAGACTATCAAGTGGAGCGTACATGTGTAAGACAGAACACAACCATACTCGGCCCACCAACAATGCTTGATTATAGAATACAGACACATGGCATGTACCAAGAATGTAGACATACACTTGAGTGCTTAAGGTGTCCTGTTGAATTGAAATACCTGATATCCGTAGTATCAGTTCACATAGAAAAGACTACAATGGACGTATTGTATTGTCAACTATTCAATAAAATGGAGAATCCTTTTGTTCTGACAAGGCCTTCAGTTCGTTTACTATGCTTGCAAGCAAATCTTGCCACCTAAATTATGTTTAAAAGTGAAAGCCTGGTCTATTGTGATAACTGTGCTTTTGTTGTTAACATTCAGTGAGGTAGATTTAAAAGGAACTAGTGTATCATGTGCGGTTTTTCTTTGTGTTAGTTTTATTCTAGCAAGGAAATGGAACATGGCGCTGAGAAACAGTCATTTTTCAGAGAATGACAATCATTTTCCGAAACATATGAAGTGAACATGGGACGAATATAGTAGCCTGTTTTTATAAATATATATTCTTCAAAGAATGATAATGTTGGTGATGGACCATGGATGAAAAAGAGAGAATATGGTATTTCTTTCTGAGTGAGTGAGAATAGGTGAAAAGAGAAATACTTTATTTTTGTGCTTTTCTTTTTAAGATAAATATGTTTGTCTAAGCAAAATATTTTGAATGTCCTCTCCTTTAAAATTTCAGAAAATGGACCTACAATATCTGCTTTCAGACACTATCTGATTAATATTTGATTATAGCCAATAAGATTAATATGAGATTAGGTCTTTGCAGACATATTTATGTGACTAACCTGTATGTGCTTTTCAAGTCTTTACAGACTTGATGCAATAAACCTGTATTTTCAATCATTATCGCAGCTGTCTCAGTTTTAGTTGATTCTTTTAATACTGTTTTAGGTATCTAATTTTGAGCTTGATGGACATGATGGAATATCTGGTGGAAGATCAGCTCTATATACTCTTCAAAGAGACCGCATAAATTCACAAAAGGCTATGTCATTACCATCGTCACCACATCAATATAGGAATCAAACTTCAGAGAGAAGGGGACCTTCAGGTTATGTGATAAATGATGAATTGGTTTCTACATGGAACAGAGTTCTTGAATCTCCCATGTTCCATAATAAGACTCTATTACCTTTCCAAGAATGGAATATTGATTTTTCTGAATTGACCGTTGGAACTCGTGTTGGCATTGGTAAGCATTGTTTTCTTTTGAAAAAAGCTTGGTTATTTATTGAGTTTTTTTTTTTTTTTTCGAAACTGTTCTTCTTTTTATGCTATTTCACAGCTCTTATAGGTTTGCATTGCTACACAAATTTGTGTTATATAAGTTCACCTTTTTAATTTTAACCAACCTTTAAAGAATATACAGCCTTCATAAATCGTGGAAATAGAAGTTAGACTGTTATCCACTTATCAGGAAAAATAGACTTCCTTATGTGACTGGATTAGGCTTACATTTCATTCTATTCATTTGTTACCAAAGGGTATTAACTTGGTTTCCTTTCTCACATGACCAACTGAATGTTTTCTATCTAGTTATGTAATTCAAGTTATATTTTAGCATTGAATTGTTTTCTTGGAGTGCATTTGTTTTGTGAAATGAATTTGATAGTGTTCTTGAAAATGTTTGTTGCACCTAGGGTTCTTTGGGGAAGTTTTTCGTGGCATATGGAATGGAACAGATGTTGCAATAAAGGTTTTTCTTGAGCAAGATCTAACTGCTGAAAACATGGAGGACTTCTGCAATGAGATATCTATTCTTAGGTCTCTTCTTGTCAAATTTGTATATTACGTTTTAGTTTTACGCTAAAGTGCTTTCTCACATATCTCCTCTGTGGTTGCATGTGTCATCTTCAGCCGACTTCGACATCCTAATGGTATGTCAGCCTGCTGTCGTAGAGTTCTCTGAGATTACTGTTTATGTCAGTCAATATTTAGAAATTTTCTTAATTTCTGCTGCTGGCTTGCTGAACTGACAGATGCTGGCTTTTGCAGTTATCTTATTTTTAGGAGCTTGCATGAAGCCTCCTCATTTGTCAATGGTTACTGAGTATATGGAGATGGGGTCTTTGTATTATTTGATCCATTTGAGTGGTCAGAAGAAAAGGCTTGGTTGGAGAAGGAGGCTAAAGATGTTGCGAGATATATGCAGGTATGTTTAGCCTGCCTTAGGTTGTGAAATTATTTTGAAGGTTAGGCAGCTTCTTAAGATGCTTTTAGCAAACTATAATGTATTCACCTAAACTTAATTGGTGATGACATCTGTGTGAGGGATTGGATTCGATTATTACATAAATTATGCGTTACATATTTTAGGTTCCCACTGTTCTTTTCTCTTAGTAAATGTACGAACTTAAAAGAGAATGGATAGGTTGGAACAGAAAAAACCTTTTGACAGTTGTATGTATACTATGAAACTAATTCATCTCTGAAAAATTACTTAATTCATGATAAAAGTGCCTATTGAATCTTAGTTGTCTGTACAATGCTTCATGAAGATAGCTTTGGACAATATGCATTATTGCCTTTTTAGGATGTTACTCTAGCTTATGTAACGAGGATTCTGGGTTGGTTTTGTGAACAATATTAACAAAAATTTTCATTAGAACAACAATATATTTGTTAATTACCTCTGTGCTTTACTGATTAAATTCAAGGGGTGTGTGTGACAAAACTGGTTATTTGAGTAGCGTTTAGCTATTTGAATGGCTAATAGTTTGTTTGTAACAGTTGTTTACAAAATGCTAAAACCTGCAGGAGTTAGCCTTCAATAAAAGGTTATTTAAACTGCTAAAAGTTAACGCTTAAAAAACAGCTTTGAGTTTTTTGACCGGTCAAACGCTCAAAGCTATTCCAAAAGTTGTTGGCGAATACGGCCTTAGGCGGTTTCTAAAACTGGTATGTTAAATGTAAACATCACGCTTTGTTATTTACTACCCTTTCCCCCAAAATAATTATCACATTTGCAAAAATACCATGTGCCCAAATAATAAGTGTCATATTTTCTGGATTTCAGGATTAATAAATGCACATCTTCATTTGTTAAGAGCATTGAAATATAAAAAGTGAGGACAATATAAATTGAATTAACCAAATCTTACTATAACCTAGTTGAATTAATTACTTTCTCAAGGGATGTGTAAGTGCCAATGTGAGAGTATTTTTCTGTCAGTTGCTCCTTTCTGATGGTCATTGGCAAAACCTCGAAAGTTTTCATCAGCAGTAATGATTTCAATATGTGATTTCTGAAAGATGTAACTTTAAAACTGTTCATCTTTTCATTCGTAATCCTTCTCATAATGATTAATGTGTGTGCTGGCTTGTACATTCTGCTTATTTTCAATATGTGATTTCTGAAGATGTAACTTTAAAACTGTTCATCTTTTTATTCGTAATCCTTCTCATAATGATTAATATGTGTGCTGACTTGTACATTCTGCTTGTAACTAGGGGGTTGATGTGCATCCATAGGATGAAGATAGTTCACCGAGACCTCAAAAGTGCCAATTGCCTTGTTAATAAGCATTGGACTGTTAAGATCTGTGATTTTGGGCTCTCAAGAATAATGACGCAGACGCCTATGAGAGACGCTTGCTCTGCTGGAACTCCAGAATGGATGGCTCCAGAACTCATTCGTAATGAGCCCTTCACTGAAAAATGTGATATTTTCAGTCTCGGAGTGATAATGTGGGAGCTTTGCACACTAAGCAGACCTTGGGAAGGGATACCCCCGGAAAGGGTAAAAAATTTCCGTTCCTTGTGTGTTTGAATTATATTTTAATGATTGATTTTCAGAAATATAACCTGCCATTCTGTACTGTTCAGGTAGTTTATGCTGTTGCTAATGAGGGATCCCGTTTGGAAATTCCGGAGGGTCCACTGGGCAGGTTAATTTCAGGTAATCTGTTGAAATGCCTCTTAAATTACATTGCATCAAATCAAATTTTTTCGCATTTTATTTCAATAAAAGGACTTATTTGATATATATATATATATATATATATATATATATTTTTTTTTTTTTTTTTTTTTTTGTGAAGATTGTTGGGCTGAACCTAATGACCGACCAACCTGTGAAGAAATACTGAACCGTTTAATGGACTGCGAGTACTCGCTCTGCTGATGACGCTTTTCTGCGCTACAATATTTTTAATATGATTTACCTTAATTTTTCATGTATAGAAAACTTTTGGTAGAGGAATTACAATGTGTTCCGGCTAAATTGTAAACTTTGTTTTTTTTCCCTTACCATTGTAAGAAACGTCGAATGCTTCAATTTTCATATTTCAATGCGATCATTCCCCCCAGTGCATTTGACCAAAATAATAATGATGATTTTTCATGGAAAAAAAAAATGGAAAAGAACAAAGTTTTTTATTCTTTTTTAAGAACAAAAGTACTGTACAAAGTTGTTTATGGAAATATAACTTTAACTGTACACGTAGTCAAAACCAAAACAGGTAAACTGCCAAACTAACAACTCTGCTCTAATCGAGAATGATACGCCCGTTCAAGGCATCCTCGAAGCGGCTGCAAGAATCAGCCCTCATTTCGGTGCTCATATCATTCTCTGGCGCAGGGTAATAGTCTTCCCTAAGCTGCACATCCCTTAAGTTTGTAATTCTAAGAAGGAACATCATGAAATGCTCATGAGCTGTACCGTGTATAAAGAGCTTCCTGGGGGTAAGACATTCTGCCAATAACCCAGCTGCTGGAAGTGACAGACTCCTTTGGTTAACATCCCTGTCTTGAGGTGGCCAGTAATCAAGCTCATTGAGACTCAAATGCCCTATTCCATTCAAGAAAAACCTCTCCCATAGGCTCAAATCCATTTGCCCGGAAGGGGCTGTTAATGCAAAACCTATTGTGTCGCTACAATCCAACTGCATCTTCGACAACTGAGGATATTGTGCAAGGCAGCTCAATCCAAATGCACGCTGCAATGGTTTGTGCCTTCCTCTGCAATCCCCTTCAACCCGTATGCCTATCTCCACCAGATTCGGACAATCCTCAAGACCAGCCATTGGCAATGGATTTAGAAGCTCACCAACACCAATCCAAAGAGAGAGATACCTGAGTTTATGCCAAGACTTGCACCAAAATCCATCCACATTTGCTTCATCACAAGAAGAATACTTCATCCTTTTATTCTTGCTAAAATACTCATCATTGTGACAATCATCATCCCATATACAATCAATGTGCAGTCTCTCAATTCGCTGCTGAATAGGTTCCATAGCTTTCAAAGAAGCCGTAGCATCCAGATTCTTACAACCAGAAATCTTGACCTCAATCAGAGTCTTGTGAAGCAAAGAAGCCATTGTTCTCATGCCCTTGACAGTTATATTCTTGCATCCCTCGACTTCAAATTTTCTGAGTTTCTGACATCCTCGACCAATCTCTATTAAACCCATGTCCGTCAAGTCTCCTGACTTGTTTATAGACAAAGATTCCAGCCCGGAACACAATGCAATACCGTCGAGCTTCGACTCAACCGCCGTGCAAATGCCATGGAACCGCTCTAGCTTCACAACTTTCAACTTCGGACACCGCGAATTAAGCGCTTCGAAAGCCGCAGCACTCTCTTTTATATTCTTGCACACACAAAGAACCAACTCTTCCAGCAATGGAAGCCCAGAGAAAAAATCAACCAATCCCACCACGCTAACATGAGCATCTTCCAGAGAAAATCCTTGGTCCTCGGGATCAATCCTTGTGTTCCCCAACGACGCCGTATCTACCAAATGAAGAAGAGATAATTTGGGACAATTAGCAGCAATAGCATGTAAAGTCTCGTCTCCGATGAATCCGAGATAACTTGGATCGAACATACAAGCCACCAGAAACTTAGTGAGATTCGTACAAGCAGCTGTGATTGCTCTGATTTCGTGTGCTTTAAATCCGTCGGTTAGCGAAACTGTAAGGAGATCTAAGCAAGTCAAGGACTTGGAAACATTTGGATAAGCCTGAACAACGGGAGGAAGATCCTCTGTCCAGTAGTAGAAATTCGACAGATCCAGACACGTAAGCATTTGACATTGCTCGAAAAGAGGAACAAAATCCGCTCCAAGATGAGACGACGACGGCCGCTGGTGCCACCGTATGAGCTTGACGCTACACAAGCGCGGCCACTGAAGGAGGAGAATCTGCAAAGTAGAGGGAGCTCGAGCGTAGACGGTGAGGGTAGTGACTAGTGGAAACGCGACGCCGAGGCGGTGGGCGAGGAGGATAGGATCGGAGGGCGCCGGAGAAGTTAGCAGGGAATGGCCCCAGGGAGAGAGAACGGAGAGGTCGAGGTGAGTAACGGATCTGAAACAGTTGGGGACCATGAAAAGGTCGCGCGCGTTTCCTCGGAGCGTGAGAGAAGTGCGGGTGGCTCTCTCCAAGGAGAGGAATTTCTTATTGACAAGAGCAAGTGAATTCCGAGTTCTGGTGTCGGATATGGAGGAGCAAATGTTGGAGAGAATGACATCAGGGAGGACGTTGATGGTGGTTGTGGCGTCCATTTGAGTTGATCAGAGAACCAGAAGAAAGATAGATGTTGGAGAAGGAGAATGATAGGCCATAGCTTGCTTGATAGAACCTTTTCTAAACCAGACCCACACTTCACTCACTGTTCACCTCACCAAACCAAAACCAATCCAATCCACAATTTTTTCAATATATAATTTTTTGGGTTCTTTTATATAAACAAACTTTTTTTTTCCTTTTTTAATTAAATTTACAATATAAAGGCTTTGGCAAAAACAAAAAATTACAATATAAATGCTGATCAATGGGTGATTGGTCAATTTACCCTATAGGAAGACGGTAAAATTTGAAAATTTTGAATTGGATTACTGTAAATTACTGTTAGCATCAATTTAATCAGAAGAACTATATGTAGCTCACAATATTTCAATAATAACATAATGTTTAATGAAAAATTACCACCAAAAAAAAAAAAACTCTCTTTTTTCTCTCTTTCTCTGAGGTTCTAGACTAGTGGGATCATCGTTTGTGTGTTATTTGGGCCGTTACCGGTGATTTCATCAGCAGTAGCTTTTTTCCTTTTCCTTTTTTAAGTATTTTTGGGTTGTTTTTCTTTTCTTGTTTAGATTTTTCGGATTTCTTTGCTTTGTTGATATAGGGCTTGGTCCCTTTTGGTTGTGGTAGAATGTGTTCTGCCATTTTTTAGTACATATCTACAAGTTTTATAGATATTCTTCACTTTTAGTTGATAAATCTGTTTTTGGTATATCATGAATTTGGTGCTTGTTCATATGTTAAGAACTTATAAATGGCAGATGGGAATGGTTTCTTCATTTATGGCTTGCATTTTTTTTTTTTTTTTTTTGATCTCAAGAATATGAATATTAGTTAGATTTCAATATTCAGATCTGAAAATATTGAGCTTCATGTTCTTTTTTTTTTTCCCCTTTTTATTTAAATTTGAATATTATTGCAAAATGTGTATATTTTATGTGATCATAACTTGATTATTTCAAGCTTATTTACCCATTTCAACAATAAAATTCTGAATATTCATTAGTTAAAAAAATTGATACTTAACGAAAATAACAATATTATTTTTTAATTATGAAGTGTAATAAATAAAATAAATTGATAAATTAACATAATTTAATTAATTTTTTTAAAATGTATTGTATGTAAATAAAATTAAAAATGTATTATTGATTAGTTTCATTGGATTGGATTGGATTGATTGGTGATCGGTTCGGTTGGGTAAAAGTAAGTTTGACGTGAAAGAGAGAGGCATGTAGATGCGATAGAGATATGAGATATGGGTTTTTTTTGTTTGTAGTGAGTGATGAGTGTAACCTTAGGCTTAGGCTTTTTACTTTTTTTTCCCATTTTTGTTTGTCCCTTTAGCTTTCACAAAATCAGGGAAGTATGGTATGTTAGAATCTGAATCTATCTCTATATGGAATATATACTTACTACATTCCAGTAACTTTCCCTAATTTTTCAGTGCAAGGATTTAGTCATGGACATGTATTTATTTATTTTAGATAGTTTTCCATTATTAAAAAAAGGCTATATCTATTTATTTGTAATAGTATATATAAAAGTTAAGAATTGTTTGATGATATGGTATAATTATAATCTAAATAGAGTTTATATGTCATTTTTTATGAGTTTTTTCCTCATTAGTGACGAGAAAACGAGAGACGATAAAAATAGAAAAGAAAAGGATAGAGAAGAGAAAAAGAAGGAAAATAAATATTAGAAATATGCTAATAAAAGAAAAGGAGAAAAAGAATTAAAAGTGATTAGAGAAATAAGCTAACTGTTATTAGCATTAGTTTTTAATATAAAATGCTATGCAATTTTTCATTTGAAAATCATCTCAGATAAAACCAAACTTAATAAGTTTAAGAAAGTGAGAGAAAGAGAGAAAATCCTCTAAGT
>CATIWJ010181469.1:0-10031 GCA_949640765.1 Croton laevigatus
TAGCTAAAAAGGTAACGGGTGTGCAGACTGCAAGTTAGAAACAGGGCAAAACTGAAATTATAACTTTGGCCTATAATTTGAACATGTTGGTGACATAATTAGATGTTATGGTAAAATACACTATTGTGCATAAACATATTAACTAACTAGACAACTAAGAATCACTTCATTTGGGCTTGTAAATAAAAAGTTATGACTAAGTTACTAGGCTGCGCGCAAGAAGAATTAGACGAGCAATAGAGTCGGAATAACGATAGCATCGGAAATAATACATGGCTCAATTAAATCCAAAATTTATATGGATAATAATCTTATGTATTAGGGTTAAACAAAGTCAATAATTAACTTAATTAGATTTGCATAAATGAATTTATAAATAAATTAATGAAAGGCGCACCGAATAAATTAAATGAGCGACAATGAGAAATTAATGAATAATTGCGATTGTGTTGCAAATTGTTTATAGAAATATTTATTTTCGGTTTATATGAGGAGTGAGGGTATAAGGATGAATTGCCGAAGTGGTTGTGAGATTTTTATGCAGGATCCCAGTGTATAGTCGCAGGAACTATTCGTTTAGTCTCTCTTACTATTCACGGACTATCCATACGTAGTCGGAACTCTGGCGAAATTTTCGTAAAATTGGACCTAAAATTTGACTAAGTATAAAAAGATGTTAGTAACGTTAGAAGCATAGTTAATGCAGTTATACGGTATTCAAGATAGGCTTAGAAGCCGTAACTCGCAAAATTATAAATGACGTCAAGAAAATTTAATCGGACATGCATATAAATAAATGGAACTAAAGTAAAGCATAATAAAAATTTAAAAATAGAAATAGTAGAGCAAATATATATTAAAATGAGAAATTAATACAATTGTGATTTTTTTATAGAAATCAGTAGGGAAAAGTCTAGTCATGGAGATGTGTAATACAAACAAAGGGTAAACAAGACAACAACAACAGGTTTAGTACTTTATGCTTATTTGATTACATTTGAATGCATATGCTGTGCATATGCGAACTGCTTGTTTGTGTTGTCATGATTTATGTTGCATTTATTTGCCATATGAATTATATTAAAGTATGGTTTGAAAGAGTATAAGTAAACAATGGATTACCATCTGTTTATCATTTGGTTATCAAAATATACATGTGGCATAAATGGATTTTGAATAATTATAAATAAGTGCAATACATTATAAATGAATTTTGAAATACTAAGCTCTACTAGGATTTGGGTTGAACCGAGTAACGTAGGGAATGATCGATAATATCTTGAGTTCTATTGATATGGCCATTGATTAATACGGTGACGGCCGTTGTGATTAATTGTGGTGACGACCGCTTAATGTAGCCACTTAAGTGGTGAGTAACATAGCCATTTGGTGTCCGCCAATTGGTGAGATATCCAAAAGAAATAATGTAGCCAGTTGGAAACACAACCACTGGTGAGCTTATTCTAATGTAGGTTCTTCTGAATATCTGGTAGAGCAAAGTGAATAAATAATTGCCTTCATAAATAAGTGCATTCACTTGCATACCTATATGATTGAGTTATTTGTTATATACATTTGAATTGTGATACAATGTTATTGTGATGTATGCCATCATTATTTGCCATTTATGATACCTATACGATACAAATATATATATATATATATATATATATATATATATATATATGCTTTCATTAAATAAGTATAAAGTACCCACTAAGCACATTGCTTAGCAAATATAGTTTTTGCTAAACTTGTAGGTTATGGAAAGTCACAAGGGAAGTTAGAACAGTCAAATAGAGTCAGGCTCACCAAAAGCACTTAGTACGGCATATACATAATAAAAAGTCAGACGTCAGAGTAGCCGACAACAGTATAAGAAGAAAAACGTTTTCTCAAGCAATGTTCTGTATACCAAGTAGCATCTGACGTGGCACACTTAGCTCGGCTAGTATTAGTTGGGTTAAGGGGTGTTACAAGAAGACTTTGGAAAATTACCACGAAGGCACAGAATAAGTGAGAGATGAGAAAAAGTTGTCTGCTATCTTTGAATATGAAACATTCAAGAGATTGGACAATGAAGACATTACCTCCATGACTAATCATCTACTTGCAATGGGGACAAACCTAAAGAAATTTGGCAAGCACTACACCACTCAAGAAGTTAATGACAAAATTTTGAGAGCTTTGCCGGAATCTTGGGATGTCGTTACGTTGTCCTTAAAGAGAAGTTAGAACATCAATAGGATAAAAATAAAAGAACTTATTGGTGAACTCCTATCTTAGGAAATCACTCTTGCCAAGAGAAGTCAAGCCAAGCAAGCCACGGAAGGAAAATGAAAAGAAGAAATTCATTGCCCTCAAAGCAAGTGATAAAGGGAAGAAGCAAGTTGAAACTTCATCAACATGTGAAGAGGAATCAAGTAATGATGAAGACAAAAAGAAATTGATTACTCTCTTCACTAAGAAATTTGGAAGCAACTCTAAGTTCAAGAAATTTAAGAAGAAATCAAAGAAGGAGCTAACTTGCTATGAGTACGGCAAAGAGGGTCACATTAGAAGTGATTGCCTAAACTTAAAAGAGATAAGAGAAAGAAGAATAAAGAAGCAAGGAAAGAAAAGAAAGATAAGAAGAAATCATTTAGTGCCACTTGGAGCGATAAAGACTCTTTTCAAGTGATGAAGAGAAAAAAGGAGAAGTGCCAAACATTTGCTTGTTTGCACAAAAAGGCACAAGTTGTGATGATAACTCCCCTTACTTTGTATCTCACCAAAAATTATCAAAAGAGGTATGTTCCACTTTAAATTCTATTGAGAATGATATAATTGATGATAGTGATATATCTTTTAGTGATTGTGATGATGAAAGGGTTGATTTTTTCTTTGAGGCCAAAAATAAATGTTAAAAGTATAAACAACTAAAAAGAAAATATAAAAATAAGTATTTACTCTTTGATGATGAAAATGCTAAGTTAAAATCAATGGTAGATGAGCTAAAATGTGAAATTGATAAATTAAAGTGCAATATTGTTAAGTGTTCTAATATTGTTTCGGAGAATAAAAGATTAAAAGATCTCATTAGTAGTTATGAGAAAAATCAAGTAATTGATGATGCTTTCAAAAACTCTAGAGGCTATAAGGATACTAGAGGTATGGGTTACATCATGGACCAAACCTCTAAGGGAATAAAATTTATACCCTTATCTCAATCTCCACAAATTGAATCAATTGAAAAATTTATTGTTGATGTGCATTGAAATATGAGGCTTTTACTTCCACGGAAGTAAAAGGAAAGGCAAACGGGAAAGCTCCGATGGTACAAAATCCTAAGGACAAATGTGTGCATTATACTTATAGGAGTAAGCATGGTAGGCATGAAGACAACTCCAAAGCCTTTTTTCCTTATCAAAGGTTCCAAAGAAGGAAACCTCCACACGCATTATGTAAGAGACCTAGGACACAATGTCACTATTGCCTGAGATATGGTCACAAAAATATTCATTGCTATATTAGAATGTTACAATTGAATTTGGTCCTTTTGACGAAATGGCTAACCTAAAAAGACCCAAACTTAGTTGGGTACCTAAATAGAAGTGATGTATTTGTAGGTATGCCTAAGGAGCTCCATAAAGAAAAATAAATGGGTAGTATTTAGTGGATGCTCAAGGCATATGAGAAGTGAAAAGAAGCTTTTCACCAAGTTGGAACCATTTGATGGAGGACACATCACATTCGGCAACAATGCCACTGGTAAGGTAGTTGGCATTGGTAAGGTTAGTAAGGACACTAAACTTGATCATATTCTTTTGGTAAAAGGGCTCAAACACAATCTTTTGAGTGTTAGCCAAATTTGTGACATGGGTTGTAGAGTCACTTTTGACTCTACACAATGCATTGCCACAAAAAGTAGAAGACAACTCAATTGTATTGGTTGGGCTTAGAGTAACGAACATTTATATGATAGATTTGAACTCTTCTACTAATGAGGAAGGATCTTGTTTAATCTCCCTGAATGTAGATTCTTTGACTTGGCATAGAAGGTTGAGCCATGCTAGTATGTACACCTTGGAATGGATCAAGAAGAAGGAGTTGGTTGATGGATTGCCCGTTATCAAATTCCAAAATGACAAGGTATGCAATGCTTGTCAAATGGGAAAGCAACACTAAACTTCCTTTAAATCCAAGAATCAAGTAAGTACCACTAAGCCTCTTGAACTTCCATTTAAACTTAGTTGGACCTACAATAGTTACTAGTTTAGGTGGGAAGTATTATGCATTTGTGCTAGTAGATGATTACTCTAGGTATACTTGGGTTGTTTTCTTAGCTCATAAAAATGATGCTTTTGATGCTTTTAAAACTTTTACAAAACGTGTTTAAAAAGAAAAAGGTTTTGATATTTCTAAAACTAGGAGTGACCATGGGAAGAATTTGAAAATAATCTTTTTAAAACCTTTTGTGATGAACATGGCATCACTCACAATTTTTCCTCCCCTAGGACTCCTCAACAAAATGGTGTCATCGAGAGAAGTAACAGAAATCTTTTTGAAATGACACGAACCATGTTGAATGAATATGAGGTACCTCAATATTTTTAGGTGGAGACTTTTACCATCGCATGCTATATTATAAATCGTGTTTTCAAAAGAAGAATTTTGAATAAAACCCCTTATAAGCTTTGGAAAGGTAGGGAACCTAATGTATCTCATCTTAGAGTATTCGATTGCAAATGCTACATTTTAAATACCAAGGACAGTGTTGGGAAATTTTCATCCAAATCGGATAAAGGAATATTTTTAGGCTATGCCTCCAATAGCAAGTATTATAGAGTTTTTAACAAAAGGTTAATAGTAGTTAAAGAGTCTATGCATGTTATTTTTTATGAAACTAATCCACTTGATCAAGGAAAATGTGTTTTTTTTTATTTTGTAGGTGAACTTGAAAGGCTTACCTTAGATAAAGGTCAATCTCAGACCTCACATTAACAACTTGATCAAACTGAGGACAAAGAAAAAGAAGTGGTTGATGTTAAGGGGGAGTGAAATGATGTGGAGCAAGGAGCAAACAAGGATGCCACCAAGGAATTGCCCAAGGGTTGGCAATTTAAGAAGTATCATCCTAAAGAGAAAATCATTGGCGAGGTATCAAAAGGTGTAAGTACTCACTCTAAACTTAGCTCTTTTAATCATTTAGCTTTCATCCCTTAAATTGAGCCTAAGACCGTTGATGAGACCTTAGGCGATAAGAATTAGACCCTTGCTATGCAAGAGGAACTAAATCAATTTGAGAGAAATAAGATTTGGAAACTAGTTCCAAGACCTTCTAGCCACTCTATTATTAGCACCAAGTGTGTCTTTAGAAATAAACTAGATGAGAAAGGTGTCATTATTAGAAATAAGGCTAAATTAGTTGCTAAAGGCTACAATCAAGAAGAGGGCATTGATTTCGATGAAACATTCGCCCCCATTGCCAGATTGGAAGCCATTAGCATTTTGCTTGCATTTGCATGTCATATGAATTTCAAACTTTTTCAAATGGATGTCAAGGATGCCTTTTTAAATTGTTTTATTGAGGAAGAGGTGTATGTTGAACAACCTCTGGGTTTTGAACATCATCAACTTTCAAATCATGTTTTTAAATTAGAAAAAGCTCTTTATGGTCTTAAACAAGCTCCTAGAGCTTGGTATGAAAGACTCAGTTCTTTTCTTATTAAAAATGATTTTGAAAAGGGAAAAGTTGACACCACACTTTTTATTTATAAGCATAAACATGACTTGCTTGTAGTGCAAATTTATGTTGATGATATTATTTTTTGTGCTACTAATGAATCTTTGTGTGATAAGTTTAGTAAGCAAATGACTAGTGAATTTGAGATAAGCCTCATGGGTGAACTCAAATTCTTTCTTGGATTACAAATTAAGCAAACTAAAGATGGCATTTTTATCAATCAAGCAAAGTACACAAAAGAGATTCTCAAGAAGTTTGGGATGGAAGGCTTCAAGAGTAGCAAGACTTCTATGAGCACAACCACAAAGCTTGACAAAGATGAATCGGGTTCACCTATTAGTGAAAAGCTATATAGAGGTATGGTCGGATCACTTTTATATTTAACCGCCTCTAGACGCGATATCATGTATGCTGTTTGTTTATGTGCACGTTTTCAAGCATGTCTTAAAGAATCACATTTGCATGCTATAAAAAGAATTTTGAAATATCTATGTGGAACATTGCATTTAGGATTATGGTATCCTAGAAATTCATGCATTGACCTAGTTGGCTATTCCGATGCGGATTATGCCGGAAGCCTATTAGATAGAAAAAGTACCTCCGGAACATGCCATCTCCTAGGTGAATGTTTAGTCCCTTGGTTTAGTAAGAAACAAGCATCCGTTGCTCTATCCACCGCGGAAGCAAAGTATATAGCAGCCGGTGCTTGTTGTGCTCAAATCTTATGGATTAAGCAACAATTGCATGACTTTAGTATAGAACAAGACCAAATACCCATTAAGTGTGATAACACTAGTGCCATAAATATTTCTAGAAATCCCATAAATCACTCTAGAACTAAGCATATAGATATTAGACATCATTTCATTCTAGATCATGTACAATGTGGTGATGTGTGTTTGGAGTTTATGTAGACAGACAACCAGCTGGCGGACATTTTCACAAAACTGCTTAATGAAGAAAAACAAAGTTCTATCATTCTAAGATTAGGAATGATCAATGGTACGTCTCTCTAACTCAAACTTTTAATTTTACATGTTGCAAATATGTTCATGCATAATAAAAATTAAATGCTCTTAAAATGTAAGAGAAATTGTTGTGCAAAAATTATTTTCCAAAAACCCCCCTTGCTGCAAAATTTTCTGCACTTTTTCTGATATGTAACTGTGTCTCGGTCGCTACTCCTTGGTAGCGGTCGCGACAAATTTGTTCTATAACTTTTTTCTGAGTTTTCAAATTATGTCGCGACCGAGACTAAATAGTCTCGCCCGTGACCTGTTCTTATTTTTGAAATTTTTCTAAAAAAAAAATAAAAAAAAAACCGTGTCTCGGTCGAGACTCATTGAGTCTCGGTCGCGACACAAGTTCCAAAAATATTTTTGACTGTCGTTCCCTTATCCCTTCACACGGTTTTCACCATTTTCCAGTCAGTAAATTAAGACTTTGATCGTCTCGTTTTCAGGAGTCTCAGTCGCGACTCTGTCGAGAATTCTGAACCTCCTCGTTTTCACTCATATCCGCCATTAATCCTCATAAACCCTAATTAATTCGTTCATACTCCATTTTCATTATAAAATCTGGCCCTTTCTCACTATTTCTCACATCTCAAACTCTCTTTATCTCTCTAATCTCTCAAATCCAATATTTCAAAACCCTTAATAATCTTCATCTTCTTTCTTGTTCTAAAATGGCTCCAAGGGCTAGAATGGGTGCTCTTCTCCCTAATCATGCTCCAAATACTCTCACTGAGCATGAAAGAAACCTCTTCAACACTCACATTGCCAAAAAATTCCATGGTATTAGAACCCCATTTGATCAAACTCTTCAAAACTTTGGAGTTCTTGATGATTTTCAAAATCTTCTTGTCAATGCTTCACTTCTCACCATTGCTTACCTAGCCTCCACTTCTTACAAAGTCCTATCTTGTGAAATATTAGCCTCCATTTCTCCCACATTCAATTTGAATGAAAGACACCAAAAAGCAACCATCAAAACCATCACATTCAAAGCTTTTGGTGTTGAATACACCATTTCTAGAGAGGAATTAGCAATCATTTTTAATCTTTCTCAGGGAATAATCACCAAAACTGATGACATTCCTCTCCAAGCACAAATTGAAAATTGGCAAGCAATGTCGGTCGATCTCGTTAACAACCCCAAAATGGCCAAAGCATCCTCCTTTTCCGCTCTCCGATTTTGGCTTCTCCACCAATCCATCTCCTTCACAATTCTTGCTAAAGAGGGGAGAAATAAAGTTTCGAAGAAAGATCTTCTTCTTCTTCACTGTGCTCGCACTTCAACACCATATTGTGGAGCAACAGTCCTTGTTTCTCATCTTTTTGATGTTCAGAAGAACAAGAAGATCACTCCTTACGTCCACCATATTCTCACCTATCTTGCCTCCCAGGTCGTTCCAAATTTCTATAGCGATCCTACCATTCAAGTTTTTTGTGAGAAAGATATTCCAATTGACAACTCTTCAACAATCAACTTTTCTTATCTCACATCAGATACTAAAATTATGCATCCTTTTGATAATTCCTTTCAAGGCAACAAGCCCTCAGCTGGTGCAAAACGTGCTGAAGAACCTGAAGATGATAATCCTCCTCCTCCTTCTCAACCTTCCACTAGACCATCTAAAAGGTCTAGGACTAAAGAAACACCTATCTCTACACCTCTCCCTACTCCTACAACCAAAAAGGATAGGCATCGCCTTAAAAATATTGAAAAATGGCTCAAAAGGCTTTGTCAAAAACTTCAAGCTAACTGTTCATCCGCTTCGGAATCGGATGACGATTATGTACCTCATCCGGTTCCACCTTCTGCTGGAGCTGGTCCTTCTGGTCCTCTAGAGCCTCCTCTACCTCGCTCCTCATCATCTTCCTCTTCTTCTGGTTCCATTCCCATCGAGATACGGTATGCTCTTCAAGAAAGAGCAAGTAAAAATGCTGGCAAAGGGAAAGGGATTCACTTAGGAGATTAGTTATCTTCTAGCTTTTATGTTATGTTTTATATTATGTTTTCTAAGTTTTTACTTTTATGTTTTTATGTTTTAGTAGTTTTGTGTTTAAACTCCTATGGTTGTAATCGTTTATTTTAATGAAATGTTATTTCCTTGTCGAAATTCTCTTTTTAATCTTTTTGACAAAAGGGGGAGAATTATTAACTTGACTTGATTTGTAAATTTTTATTTTTGGAAAAATGATGCATTATTTAAAAGGGAGCTAAAATTTTAATAAATTTCTCAATTTAACTTAAAACAAGTATCATGCATAAGTTATGTTATACTTCTTAATCACAATATCAAGTATATTTGTCAAAAAATCAAAAAGGGGGAGATTGTTGTGCCTTAGTTCCAAAATCCCTTGTTTTGATTAGTTGACAAACCTATACTTGAATTTGTGAAGCTACTGATGTTGTTTCAAGTGTATTTATATGTTTTCAGTAAATATCCCACATATCAAAGCAATTCAAGTTGAAAAAGATAAGAATATCAGCAAGTTTCAGTTACTGCAGAATAGTCGCGACCGCGACTCAACCTTGAAAAGAAGTCCAATTTTTCGTCAGCCCCTGGGATCGTAGAGACTCGGAAGTCTCGACCAAGTCTCGCCTGAGAGTAAGCCTAAGCACCTCAGTCACGCCCGCTACCATGATAGTCTCGGTCGCGACTCAACATTAAAAAAATTTCTTGAAGCCCCTGGGATCGTCGAGACTCACAAGTCTCGCCCAAGTCTCTCTCGAGATTCAGCCTCAGCACCACAGTTGCGCCCACGACTAAAATTGTCTCAGTCGAGACTCAGTTGGAAAAATTATGAACGCCTCGCGATTGACAAATGTCTCGCCCGCTATGTTTAAATTCAAAAGAGTCGTTATACCTATGTGTCAAGTCTCGGTCGAGACACATAAAGTCTCGGTCGCAACCTGACATGTGCAAGTGAATGATTGGACGACAGATAAGATGCTGCCAGACACGCCAGAAGAATATTCTCAGCCTTTTCAGGCTTTACAAGTGAAGCGTGATGAGTCGCGGCCGCGACATGTCAGTGTCGGTCGCGACCCAGTTAAAAATGTAGAATAACAGCTTTTTCTGATATTCTTCAAACGGTCATATTTTGAGTTTTTGGTTATAAATAACCCCACTTTGTATCAGTAGGGTTAACACACGCAATTGCTGAATATTCTACTTCAAAATCCTTATACTCTTTCATTCAAATCAATTTCTTTGTTTAGTGTTTGTTGGGTAATCCTTAAATCCAATATGTGTTGTTATAGTTGTGAGTTAGCTTTAAACTCATCACTTGATTAG
>CATIWJ010181522.1:0-37243 GCA_949640765.1 Croton laevigatus
TTATAAAGTATGGTTACTGTAGTTTAATAATATATAAATAATATTTTAATCTAATTAACCTAACCCATCAAACTATCAACACCAAAATTGAATCTAATCAACCCTAAAAAATGTAAAGAAAGTTAAAAGACGGAGGTAGTACTATTTAGTTTATGCTCCAGGCCACAGGTGGCTCCAGACAGCTCCAGCCTCAAATGGCATGGCAGCACGACAAAAACAGTTTCGACCAGAACCAATATCACACAAACTAAACTGTAAATGCTAAACATATTACCAAGGCTACTGTCAAGAACCAATATCAGAACGACAAAAACACAAACACAAGAGTATCTACTGCCATAATTCGGGGTATCTAACATATTACCAAGGCTATTGTCAAGCAGTCATGTCACTTCCTAAATCAGAAGGTAAGAGATCACCCCTTGCAGCTAATTTTAGAGGTAGATCATGCTGAGTGATATGACCTTGAGAGAGGAACATATCTCAAAAGCTACCGAAGTATCTAAATTCCAAAAAGTCCTACACTTTCTATGTGGGATCCAAGTCCCACAGCTTGGGATCATAATAATGGGATCCCTAACACCTAGATGTTCACCTGAATTAGTTTTTGCCAACATTTGAACTAAAACTGCAGGATTTCCCACCAGAGAGGTCACCAGTTGCAACATGCAATCAATCAGAAGCAGCAAATTTACTTGACACAGACAAAGCTGTTGTGGTTACTTACTCAACTGCTCAGAAGCAAATGAGCTTTTAATTGTCCATCCCCAACACATCTTAAGTATGCAACTTCGAATGCCTAAGGTATGCTTGAGACTTTGATAATAACAAATAGCAAAAAGGCATATACCATAAAGGACTACTAAGAGAAAAAATGCATGGTAAACAATTAAGCACGTATATAACAGATTAATAGTCGTCATAAAATGGAAGGTTTTATACAGATTATGGTTAACAACTTAACACCATGCAGAACAATTATGTGAAATAAGAACCACAAGAGAGAACATATTTTAATCTTATGAAGATAGGATAGAAAGAGAGCTAGTATAAAACTTAAAGAGAGCTAGTATTAAACAAATTTACCTGAATGTAAGGATATGTATTGGCAGCTGCAGTGTCACCAATAAGCATCGAGTCACACTGCGAGGAATTTCGAGCGTTCTCTGCCTTAGATTGAATCTGAACAAGACCCCTGTAACAGTTTTTGGAATGACCAACCGAAATACCCTTAGAAATAATTCGACTTCTCGTATTCTTTCCCTTGTGTATCATTTTCGTGCCTGTATCTGCCTGCTGACAATTATTTGTTAAAGCAACAGAATAAAACTCTCCCACGGTATCATCCCCCTCCAAAACAACACTTGGGTACTTCCAAGTTATTGCAGAACCTGTTTCCACCTGGGTCCAAGATATCTTAGATCTATCCCCTGCACAAAGCCCTCGTTTTGTGACAAAATTATAGATCCCACCCTTTCCTTCTTCATCACCAGCATACCAGTTTTGCACGGTAGAGTACTTAATTTCTGCACCTTCAGCACAATACAACTCCACAACAGCTGCGTGAAGCTGATTTGTGTCGTAAGATGGTGCAGTGCACCCTTCCAAGTACTCTACAAAACTCCTATCATTAGCAACAATCAAAGTTCTCTCAAACTGTCCCGTTTCCATCGCATTGATCCTAAAATATGTCGAAATCTGCATTGGACACTTCGTATCCTTTGGTATATAGCAAAATGACCCATCACTAAACACGGCTGAATTCAAAGCTGCATAATAATTATCCTCACTAGGCACAACTCTTCCCAAATACTTCCTAACCAAATCAGGATACTTCTGTATCGCCTCAGATATAGAACAAAAAATCACACCAGCTTTCTCAAGAGTTTGCCTATGTGTAGTAGCTATAGAAACACTATCAAGAACAGCATCAACTGCAACATTAGCCAATCTGTTCCTCTCATTCAAAGGCACACCCAATCTATCAAAATACTTAAGCAATTCAGGATCAGCCTCATCAAGACTATTCAAAGTTGGTTTCTTTTTAGGAGCTGAATAATAGCAAATATCTTGAAAATCAATAGGTGGGTAAATATTATCAGACCATTTAGGTTCTTTCATTTTTAAGAATTTCTCAAAAGCATTTAATCTAAACTCAAGCATCCAATCAGGTTCTTCTTTAAGGGTAGATATTAACCTAATTGTTTCTTTCGAAAGACCTTTAGGGATTGAAAACGAATCAATATCCACACTAAATCCAAATCGCTTCTTGTAATCACGGTTTCGAAGAATCTCTCTAATCTTTTCATCAGAGGTAGTAGGAGTTGAAGTGGAAGCAATATTACCTGAATCTGAAGTAAGAGTCTTGGATTCATACCCGACATCAGCTCGGATCTTAACAATATTTGCTGCTCTGGAACTTGTTGAAATCGCGCGTCTTAGAGGAAACAACGAAAAGGATTTGCTGAGCTTAGCCAAATCGGAACTGGGTTGCGGAGAAAAGCTTGAAATACCGTTGGCAAGCAGAGAAGCCATGGCTGTAGCTTGGGAAGAAGCACACGAAAAACAGAAAAGCTTATGGCTTGGGAAATTTTATTTTTGAATTTAATTAATTAATTTTGTTGGCCATAAATTTGACGATAGACTCATGTCTCCCACACGTACCCCCTTAATAGTCGGTTTTATTTTTTTATTTTTTATTTAGTCGCCTTTTTTGAACGGCTGCGATTCAAAAAATTTGCATCGATCGCTCTCCACGTGTCCTATTAGATAAACGTGAAGAGAAAAATTGATAATTTAATTATATGATAATTATTTCTAGGTCCCTAAATTTTATGTCAATATACTTTTGTTTCCCTTAATTTTGATAAATATACAAAGAGGTCCTCATATTTTTTCTTCCTAACATTTTAAGGAATTTCTGTTTATTTTTCTTCCATTTTCCTGTTAGCCTATAGCAGAAGTCAACAAAATAATAGTAATTATCCAAATTTACTTCTGGTTCTAGAGAATTGGTGAAATATCATCGGAATGGTCCCATCATGACTCCTTAATGGTGAATTATCATGCAATTCTAGTTTCATAATAGAAACTATACATTACAAGACATTAACGAAACCAAACATCTTAGAATCGTATAAACAATATCAGAAGCGTTATAAATCAAATACTTCCAATGTTTGGATGTCGGTCTTCAATTTTTGGTCTCTTAAGTGGGGGTATTTGAGTATTTTCATTTAGACTAATGAAAATTAGAAGAAAAATAGATTGAAGTACCTTAAAGTGTCACGTAGAAAAAATATAAGGACCCATTTATATTTAACAAAAACTCAAGGACCCAAAAAGTATATTAGCATCAAATCCAAAACTTGAAAGTAGTTATCCCTTTAATTCTTAATCCAATGCTACTTACATTTTTCCCTATAAAAAAATAAATTAAACTTACATTTTCAAACAAAATTACTAAATCATTTCTTCTTTCTAAGGTGCATTTGATTTTTAGGAAAAAAATTAAGTGCACAAAACTAAAAGACTGGGCTCAGTAATTACTGATTCACTCAATAAGTAATAAAATGAGAGTAATCATTAAATGCTAATGAAATATTTGAAACAAAAAATTTGAGATAAAATATCCTAAATTTTCAATAATAATAAAAAAAAATTATTCACACATCAATTGGTATTAATAAATGTATAATTATAATCTAAAAACAAATTTTTTTTTTTTTTTTGGGGAAAAAAGAACAAAAAAAAAAATCTGGTAATTCTGTAGAAGCTTGAACTCCTTTACACTTTAGATTGAACAATTTGAGTATCCTTAAGCAAAGTTTGATCTTTGAAAAGTTTGGTATCTTCTTGGAGTTTAGGAATGGATTTAGCTTGCTTCTCAACTTCTACTGCCCAACTGTAGACAACCATCCCACCAACTGCAATTCCCATTCCAATTATATTTTTCAATGTGAGCTGAGAATCAAAGAGTACCCACCCTAATATTAGGACACATACTGTTTTCATGTGTCCTAAAACCTGGAATGATACTGCTGAAAATCTTCCTATGCATAGGTATTGGCTCACATTGCAGAACACCGCCAATGAGCATGATAGCATTATGAAAAACTGCAATTTCATATTTCCAATTTCATTAGAATTCAATTATACCACTTTATCTAGTCCCGAATCTATGGGATCGACCATATATGAGGAGACTAAGGTTATGTTCAGCAACAGCTTTTGTAATAGTTTTTAACGCTTTAACTAGTCAAAACGCTAAAAACTATTTTTCTAGCGCTCAGTGAAATAGCTTTTGAGATACATTTTAGATATTTAAGTAACGTTTTATCAAAGACTAACCTCTCTAGCCGTTAGCTTTTAGCGTTTTTGTAAACAGTTAATACAAACAACTAAAAGCTATTCAAACAATTAAACGATACTAAAACATATTGTTAATTATTTCCAATAGCTCTTTATTAAAAAAAAAAAAAACTGTAAGTTAAAGTGATTAGCGTTTTATTAAGCCTATTTAAACAACTAAAAATTACTTTTTTAACATGAAAAATTATTAAAATCTCTTCCATTGATTAGGCTAATCAAAATCTTTATCAATTGATGTATGAGTGGTCCCCTAGATCCGGTGAATCTATTGAATTCATAATAAAATATTGAAGAACGAGAAGAAATGACTTACAAATGCTCCCCAAGTTAATGCATAATCCGAAAGGAGTTTACCATTGAGGTAGTAATCAATGACAGGACCTGTAATTAGAAGAGATAAAGCTTGCATTGGAGCTGTTTTGCTTAGCAATTCAAAAGATCCCACTGAATACTTCTTCTGCAGAGATCCAATTGACTGTTTCATGACAATCCAATCACCAAATAATCAATTCCAATGCAAAATAATATTCAATTTGAAGAAGAAGAAGAAGAAGAAGAAGGGGGAATCAGAAATCTCACAATTTGTTGAATGGAAGAAGACAAAACAGCAACACAAGCACAAACAAATCCCTTGGCATTAACTTTGACATCAGTGACAGTACAAACTCCGACGCCGACCACCACCACCATCACCGCCACCTTCACTTCCTTTGAGAAGTGTTTCCCATGAAGAACCCATTCCATTATACAAACCACTGGGATCATACTTAGCTTTGAAATCTGATAAAATCCGACGGAGTTGAGCATAAGACTCAAATTCATGCCAGTGATAGAGATATTGGCAACAATTGAAAACCAAACGAGTTCCCAAATGGGGATATGTTTAGAAGCTGAATACCCAGCTGCATTTGATACCAATCCAACCAATGCCGTCACAGAAAAGTGCAATCCAGTTAAGGTTGTTGCTGGGGCAAAAAACCAATCAAAACCCATGTTAATTACCATCTATCTGAAGAAGAAGAAGAAGAAGAAGAGAGGGCTTACCAAAACCAAAAGCAAAACCAGAAGAGGTCATGAGTTGCTTGTTGGCCATAATAAGGCCAATAGAACTAAAAACATTCATGGCCCAAGCTCCCACGTCTGAAACAGAGGATGATTTTTTCTCCTCCATTTTTGCTTTCTCAAGATGAGATCTGTGCTAATAATAATAATAATCTCTCTTGCTAATTGCAGATTAGAGAATACATATATGTATATATAAATGAAATGATGGGTTGTCTGTATAATGTGAGTTTTGGCTTTGTATTCCTTTCTTGCTGTCTTCCTCAGCAAAGCCATGTTACCTACATGTTGCTATTTTAAGTGAGTATGGGATAATCTTTCACTTTTCTCCAATTTTAAGTTCCTTCTCTTTCTCTTTTTCCATTTTGACTGCTTATCTTTGCTTGCTTTTCACTGTTTTTATGCTCAGTTGACTAATCTATTCTCTTCTTCCCCTTCTCCAAAACTCATGCTTAATAAAAAGAAGAGGGGCTTACAACAACCCTATGCGGTTAGTCTTTCAACATTACATAATTACAGTGAAGAGGGGATTCAAACTTTGTTCGCTTAGACATAAGGGTAGATTGTTTACCAATTCTGCTGGGCTCCAACCACGTTGTTCCATCCATCAATTTTTGCCTATTCAATTTTTGAAATCATTTTGGTGGCAGTTAAAATGCAGTACAACTGGATTATAAGGAAAAATGAGAATAAGAAATGAGGAAGTAATTTTTCACAAACAAAAGTTGTTTATAATAGTCACTTTTAGTTACTTTTAAAATCAAACCCAATATTTGAAATATTCAACCATAAAATTAACCATGTAATGAAAGAAGATTTATTTATGATCAAAGCTCAAATACATATAAATTCTACTTTCACTTCTTTATAATATAAATTATAAACCGATAAACTGTGAAGAGTGAGAGTAAATCCTAAATTCTTCTCTATTTCATGTTTGAGGGCCAATAACATATTTACCACCATGTACTATCACAAGATTTTGATTTTGCACTCTCAATCATAACATCGTGATTTTTTAAGTCCTTGTACTATCAAATTTTTATACACAAGCATCCCCATCCACGATATTACGATGAGCTTTGATTTGATTAAAATAGGTAAATAAATTGTAGTCAAGTTCTTGGCTGATGGGATGTTTACTGTTTTGCTTAGAATCTGAAGTTAGAAGTCCATGGGAAATATTCCAAGCAAGCTCACAAATGGCTTATTATGTGCAAATTTATATTCAAATTGGTGCTTGAATTGTATGTCAATTTCTAGGGTATTGAAATATTGTGACGTGTTTTCTAGCAAATAAAAAAAATATTTCAATCTTCTGAGGTCCAAATGACTAAAGCCCACCAAGGGCCCAAAACTGGAGTGCAACGCGCTCAGGCAACTTTCCCACTTCTTTTTATTTCGGTTATTTTCCCACGAACCAAACGACAAGCCAGAAGAAACAAACAAGAAAAACTTAATAGAGAGTGGTAACGCGCCACAGATATTGGCATTTGATTCGTTTCTTGGATTCGTTCTATAAACATATTCATAGATTTTCAGTGATTTTATTCAAATCCTTCAACGCTTTTATACGTAAGTTATCTAAGCCAATCATTCACTGTACGATATTGTATATAGTTTTATATATTCTCTCTACATCCTTGATTCTAAAAGAAAATATATTTCTTTATTTATATAATTTTTTTGTTTGGGGATTATATTGGTGAGAATGTTAAAAAGATTGCATCTTTTCATTGTTTAGGGAATACCCATTTTACAGATTCACTGAAATTGTTACTGGAAATCAAGATTTGATATTATTTAAAATGGAATTATGGTATTTGATATATGCTTGATATTTCAACCCATTTGTTTATTATTGTTATTTCACTAATATTGGAGGAATATAGTTTTATTTCAAAGTATATAATTCACAAATCATTGGCTGAGTTATTGATTACAGATTGAAATTAGAAGGTGCAAATTTTCTTGAGTTTATGGAATTCAGCTAGAAAAGAAGGCCAATTCTATATAATTGGACGGCTGGGATCATGGGTGCAGGATTTCTAGTGAAAAAGGGAAATTTTACTAATAGGTCCAGTGGTGGCAAGCTCAACATGAGGGAATTATGCCATAATTAGGACAGAATAGATTAACGATTAGTTAAGATTAGAAGTTTACAATTAACTTTTGGTGAAATATAATGATCAATGATAATAATAATGTATTGTTTTATCATTAAAAAGATGGATTTTATTTTTCATAATTGTTCATGCTGAGAAATTTGATTCCTTCTTTTCGCTAATTATTGAAGAAGATTCTTGGTCTCTGAACCTGTCCTTCCTTATATCTGTAAAATTTTCAATTGATACATTATTGTTTTTACTATGTTTGATATCAATAATCTAAGATAAAACGACGACTATTATTGTGTTTGCAGTAGAATATTGCAGATCTGTGTAATATGAACCCACAGACTCAGGGGACCAGCTCTTCTCTAGCAGACCAACCTTTGAAGCGCAAACGTGGCCGTCCCCGCAAGGATGAGGGCCAGGTACAAATGGAGAATGTGTCTCCAATACCTGCAGTTGATAGTATGAAGAAAGACAAGCAATGTGTGGCTACAATTGTTGATGAAATGGTGGGTCAAGCTGTTTCGGGTGTGATCGAGGGCTCGTTTGATGCTGGATATCTCCTCAAAGTTAAACTAGGCGATTCTGACACTCTTCTTCGAGGTGTTGTTTTTCTACCAGGAAAATTCACTCCCATCTCAGCTTCAACTGATATTGCTCCACAAGCAAAAATGTACCGAAGAACAGAAATGCCTATACCAGTTTTGAGCCCCCCTACTCAGGCCCCTAGTCCTGTTCTATCATCAGATCATATCAGTAAGCAAACAGTCATGGAACCTCAAAACCTTACACCAGTTCAAATCCAAGGGGCATCTTCTGAGCTTCAATCAAATGTTCTTATTGCTCCTGCAAACGAACCCACTTGTAGTATGCATATTCTTCCTGATCTGCCAATGGGCCATGATAAAGTTCCTATATTTACACAACAGAAAATTTCAGTATCAGGTCTTGGAAGCCAATCTAGTTCTGGTATGATACAATTAGTGCAGGATAAAGTTCCTGAACATTATAAGATGCCAAAGGAATTTGAAGGTTCTATGGCAAAAGTTTCTGATGTACAAGAGGAGGCAACTGAGGAATCAAAATCATTGCCACAATCTACACCTTCAGTTGTTAATCTTGAGCTCCAAATTCAAAACCAGGCTGCTACTAATGAGTTAAAGCCAACTGAACCAATTCATGATGAAGTGAAAAGGGTGAGCCTGGAGCCTAACCAAGTTCCTGTGACCACTGAACCAATTGGAATGGAAATTTGGATGAAAAAACAGGCTTCCCCAGACAAAGCTGCACTGCCAGACAATTCTGAAAAAACTATTACAGCAAATGACACATCCCGCGCTAACAGTACACCTCTTGATCCGTCTCAGTCTGCGACAGAATCAGTAGTGACTGGCTTTCCATTAATGCCATTCAAGTTGGAATCTCTTTCTTCTACACCAAGGCGTCCCCCCACTGAAGAATCTTCTCCTCGGAGGATAAATGAACCACAGATATTCAGTTCTTCTGGTTCTACAAACATTATAGTGGAAAGCTCTGCTTCTGCTCCAGTGACCACTTTACCAGTAACTCTTTTCGAGAGAGGCTCTATTCCAGAACCCAAGTTAGCCATGGATGGAACTGTTCTTCCAAGAATAACTGAATCTCTATTCTGCAGTACTTCTGGTGCAACCAATAATGTGGATTGTAACATCAAGGATGCAATACCACCTGCAGAATCTTAGTATACTTCACGAGAGCAAGTGCTGCATCTAAACTGCATAAACCGAGAAAAAGAAATATTTTGCCATAGATTCATAGGTTGGAGAATAAACAGGTGGTGATGTTCAAGACAGTAATAGATACTGAAAAGGTATAGACTAAGGTATAAACTGAGGATTCTCTTTTACCATTTTGGTTTTGAGTGGTTTCTGTAATGCGAATTGTTGATTCTCTTCATCTCGATATTAATATGGTATTGATTCATGTTAGGCACAGCAATCATTCAACACGTCTTTTCTGCATTTTACCTGCAGACAATCATTTTATATGATCTATTGTTGGTATCAGCTGAATTTTGAACAGTAGGAATGAAATTACTGTGCACTTGAACATAATTTGATTGATAAACCATTTTTTCATGAAATACCATCCTTTGACATATAAAGTTCACAACTTGTTTAACTACAAATGTTAAATTAACAGGAAAACTTCCAACCATACTAATTCAAATTAATAATCAAAACCCATCATTTGAGTCTGAAAATAGATTTGAAAATATAAAATAGATTTGAAAATATACCAGTGGTTTTTGAAATTATAGTTGCACAGAAATTATAGTTGCACAAATAAGGCCACTTGAAAAATACAAGTAGCTCAGAATACCTATTCAGGTCAGGTCCTCCAAACACCACATTGAAATAGCCAAATATAAACTAGCATTGTATAAGAAAAGCATCACAATGTAATCGGCACATTGGAAACAGTAAATAAGCAAAAACTCAGTAAAATTGAGATTTATACAGTGCATATGCTATTAGCAATCAAACACAGCCTGAATTGGTTTTTAACACAAAAGGCACATAAATAGAACTAAAACCAGTCCATTATCTCGCTACAGAAACAAAACGATTAGGTCAAAACTTCTTAGCTATATCCCACTTGCTGCTGCTGCTGTTGCTGCTGCTGAGGCTGCTGATAATTGCCATATCCACCACCGGGATAGCCTCCATAATACATGTTAGGATCTTGGGGAGCAGGGGCATATCCATAGTTTTCATATCCTTGTGCGTATCCATAGTATCCAGCGGCGTTCCATTGACTAGCATCTGGCTGAGGCTGAAATGTGGCCAATCCATAGAATATCAGATTCTAGCATTCATGCAAATTTCTTTGCAATTGCGAAATTAAAATGAGATAATAGTTATGTGATGAGATTGATGTACCTGCTTGTTTGAAGGACTGCGGCCCCATGAAAGCCGAATATTCTGTCCGCTCACCTGAGTGCCATTTAAAATTCTCAGTGCTTCTTCTGCGCAACTCCTGATCCATGCAAATGAGCAAGTTAAACAATCTAGCCTCTTCCAAAAAGAGTTATCAATACAGTTATCTGTTGGAAGTGCTTACCTGTCAGCAAACTGAACAAACCCACATCGCTTGCCAGCAGGTATCTTGACATGCAATAATTGGCCATATTGGCCGAAAAGCTCTCTCAAATGGTCATCCGTTACATTCGAATCCAAATTACCAACGAATATCTGTGTCAAAATCATTATCAGTCACGACTATGTTGCAAATGAATGATTTATATACAAAAAATGAAAAATGTACCCACAGTTGTATTATTTGGGTCATTCTCATTCTCGCTCTGACTTTGAGAATTTTGATATGAAGCTGCATATAGAAAATATGTGAATAAAACAACAAATTAAAGAAAAAAAAAATAAGATAGAAATATTCCCTTCCGTGTTTGGAGATTGGCGGACAAACCCCATAACATACAAGCAAAACAATATGGTGCCTCGTAGCAAATAAGTAGGTCAGAAATCAGATTAACCACAACGTTTTCTCATTGAAGAAGAATAAAAGAGCAAACATACTTTGAACAAAGAGAACAAACATAGAAAGAATAAACCACACTTAATATTACTGAGAACCACACATAAAATAAACCACAAAAGCATGCCAAAGAAACAGATGATTAATTCACAACTTCACAACTTCGAAGCTTCAACAGTAACATCACATACACAAAGCCATTGCACCGACTTTTAAGACTTCGCCAAAAGCAGCCAAAATGCTAATTATGAAAATGCTTTGGAAAGACAACATGCATAGATTAGCAATGTAACAGGCTCATCCACACACACATACCATATGTGTGTGTGTGTGTGTGCGTGTGTGATACAGGGAGGGTTGCTAGCTTGGAAGTTGGATCATTGACAAAATTCATCACAACTAAATGGAGACATCCATTCAGAAAGAGAAACAATCTCCCAGATAAGAAAAAAAAGGAGAAACACAACGGAAGGGCCGCATATGAAGGTAACTGGTTACAGTACCAAGCCATCAACAGTTTGGGAATTAAGGAAGTTCAACCACTTTAACAGTCAAAACCATAAAACAGACTGCTGTATGTGCAGCCCATAAACAATACAAAATGACTCTCAGCAAGTATCTTGAAATTGACAGAAATCTAGAAATATAAAAACAAATCTAAAATTTCTAACTAGACTAATGTATTTATGAATACTGAAGGAAAAAATAGACAAAAATGAAAATTTTGAAAACTGAAAGGAAATAAAAGTAAAATTAAACCTTCTAAATGAAATGTTACCGAACTGATGGAGAACCAGCACAGTAATCAAATGCAAATAGACAGAGAGCTTAACCGATAGAAACGGACAGAAAGAAGCTTTGAAGATGTAGCATAGTAGATGCCACAAAAGCATAAATAAAGGACATATCAAAACTAAAAACTGACCTAGGAGAGGCATGCATTAAAGGGTTACCAATTCAGCTGAAACCAATCCCAGGCCCCTAGATGATAGAGCCTCTTGACACCCTGCTTTGAGACAACAGGAGTTCTATAAGTTTCACACAAGTTTTAAGACTTTAATAGAATTTATTGTACCCAATTGCTTAAGGAAAGTACAGGTAGGAAAAGACTTGGGAAACTTCTGCCCATCTTTGAAAGAATAACTGGAATTGAAAACTTAGCAAAAATGTTCAGTATATTACACATAACACAGTAATTGGAGAACCATACTAAGGCCTACCATACAACATTAAAATAATCCCAATCCATGTTCAGCAATTCATATTAAAGAAAAGGCGGGAAACAAAAAAAGGACAGACATTCAGATAAAGCAACAACAGGGGCATTTTAACAACATACCTTTGGGATACTGCTGACCACCAGCAGCAACTGCCTTCTTGTTTGTAGCTAGCCCTATTCGCATCTGCCGAGATGAACAGAAAGCTCCATTCATTTCAGTCATAGCACGTAATTGTTCACTTTCATCTCCAAACCGAACAAACCCATAGCCTTTTGTTCGTCCAGTGAGCCTATCAATGACAACTTTTGCACCCTTAACCGAAGGATAGCGGACCCTGAAAGTCTCTTGCAGTACGTAATCTGTAACATCAGTAGCCAAGTCTCCAACAAATATGGTGAAGTCAGGAGTATCATCCCGCTTGTCACCCCCGCTAAAGGATGCCCAGTTCAGCCTGAAATTCTGCTCACCACTTGGCATCGGAGTACCATTGTAGGCCTGCAATACTCTCTCCGCAGATGCATGACTGTTAAACTCAATAAAGCCATAACCTTCCACTTGACCAGTTTGCTTATTACGTATGACTTTCACATTAACAACCTGTAAATACAAGCAAATTCAGTAACATCAAATGAAAGTAAAGAAATTCACATTTCTCCGGACATAACAGGTATCTAAACTAAAAACATAAAAACCAAGTTTCATATGAAAGATTCATCAAAGCCATGAATCCAGTAGTAATCACATCATATAAATGCAGCACCTGTAAAACTAATCATACATCATACCCATGCAATACATCAGCAAACCCAAAATATGAATTTTTTTTTTTAATTCATAAAAAAGTATCTAATAAAAGGGTCATCCATCAACATACAATTTCGTGAAATATGATTCTAGTATTTTCTATCTACATCATACATTGAATGTTTTAGGTAAAAATACAATGAATAATACTTCATTACTAAGAAACAATGAACATTATTTATTAGTTTTCATTAATATTATATACTATGAATCTATGTTTTAGATTCATTCAATTAAATATGATACAGGAAATGAATTTTTCTAGAATAAAATACTTTTTGATGTAATCAAAATTTAACTTTAATCAATTGCAATATTAATATGATCCCAACAATATTAATTTATAAAGCTTTTACTGTAAATCTTTTACCAATATCATTAATCCAACAACACACGACAACATAAAACCAGCTAAGAAAAAAAAACTAAAGCTGTTATCTTGACATCCAAAACGCAATCCATTCATAGAAACAAACAGTTACAAGACATATACAGATAAACCTAAAGGAGAGAACTTCATTTTACCTCGCCGGTATGAACAAAGCAGCTATGAATATAATTCTCATCCATCCAATACTGCAAATCCCCGATCCAGAGTGTACGGACCTCATCTGCACTACCAGGTTGACCCAGCTGCTGTTGTTGTTGCAGCGGTTGAGCCGCAGCAGCAGATGGCATAGAACTCTGATGAGCTCCCCACAAGGCTTGAGGCGGAGGCTGAGACTGAGGCAAAGGAGGCATCATCATCATGTAAGGTGCAGGCGGAGCTTGCTGCTGCTGGTACTGTGCCTGAGGAGGCGGCAATGGCTGTTGAGGTGGACCACCGCCCATAGGTGGCTGTGGAGGCGGCATGCCACCACCTGCTCCTGGTTGTTGCATCATTGTTTGGGGATTTCGCGAGAGAGGTAGAGAGAAAAATGAAAACCCTAGCTCTCGACAGTTCAAGAAATTGAAAAGAGATTGCGAAATTGAAAAGAATAGATTTAACCTAGCAAAGATTTTTTTTATAATTGACACGTCATCATATCGAGCTGCCAGGTGTCAATCACTAAACTATTGCGAGAATAATAATCAAAACACGGACGTATCTATAGTAGCTCTTTTGCACCTTATCTTTAGAACCGTTCGATGCATTAACGTATCTAAATTTCCATCGCGTTTGTACTCTTTCTTTCAATTTCCAAGTCATTAACAGTCTCTGGAACTGAGTCGATCTTTTGAACTGAGTCAATCTCGAGTCGAGTCCAGCATCTCTTCATTGAGTTCTGGTATGAGGAACTGATGGCTTGGTTCTGATTCCATTCAATTCTTTTGATCTCCATTGATCTTTCAAGTTTTCTTTACTGTTCTTCAAGTGAATATTACTACCATATACTCCTAATACAGTAAATACTGTGAGTTTCAAGCACTGTTTGTGATTAGTTTCTGGGTTTATATATTCTTCTTGTTTTTAGAATCTTTTAGATCAAATTCGTAATAAAGTTTGGATCTTTTGTTTTTTTTTGTGCCTTTAGTGGCAAAAGGCTTGAGCTTCTTTTTGGTATTTTGAGGTTCTTGAGTTTGATAATCAAAATTTAGTTAGATCTTATAGTTGTCTTAATGGATGTACATTTGAAGAGCTTATTTGGTAGATTTCAGGAGCAATTTGGGTCTGGTCCTGGGCTTGGTCCTGGATCAGGAACCTGCCTGATGAAAGTGGAAGGCATTTCTCCTACTTTCATTAGGTCAATGTATAAAGCTTGTGCTGCTCTTTATAGAACTGATCCATGGAAAAGATTGCGCCCGGCACATCTTTTTGGAGTTCGGGTAGGGAAGGATTCAGATTGGTCTAGCAAGAAACAACATTTCCCATGTGTGCAGTTCATAGGAGGTGATGGTGGGGATGTGTGCTTTCATATGTTTCGATCTGAAAATGATGCTAAGAAAATGACTGGCTCAAGAGAGACAATTTGTGTTCCTAATGTTGAGCTTTTAAGGGTTACATATGAACTTGAGAATTTGATGTTTCCTTCAAATAGGAAAATGATCAAGTCTCTTTCGTTGGAAGTTTCAGGTACTGATCGATTTCCTGTAATTGATGTTGCACGTTGTATGTCTAATGGTACTCTCCGATTTAGGCATCCAACTCTCGAAGAGCTTAAATTTGTTTATGCATTTATGAGAGCCATGTCTCTAGTGCATCCATTACTTCAAGAAGATAAAGAAGGAGGTCCAAAGTGGTCGAAATTGGTTTATTTTGAACCATTTATTGAAACTGTCGATGTGCAGTGGCCTCAAGAAATGGCTAATGGTTATGACCTTGTTGCAGTCACTATCTCACACCCACCTGGTCAGGCATATGAGGAAAAGGCAAGCTCAACAGCTAGCTCAACGTCTACCAAACCTTCAGATCGATCCAAAGAGGAGAATTTTATTGATGTGAGAGTAAACTTGCAGCCCAGCTTGAGGAAGTGCACAATGTGTGAGAAAGAAGTTTATGCAGAACAGTCTCTCTCTTGCGGACAGTGTCGAGCAGTTGTCTACTGTGGTTCTGTTTGCCAGAAGCAACATTGGAAAGAAGTGCACAAGAGCATGTGTGGCCTTTACAAGGCTATGCTGGAAAGAGAAGAAGAGCTGGCGATAAAAATCTTTATGTTTTATTGTTCTGCCGATCAACCTTGTAAATGGCTCGAATCATTTGGTATCCACCAGAAGGGAATGTGGAGGCGAAAGTGTAGTTGCTATTCTCACTGCCCTTTTGGACTTCTCCCCAACAAAGGTGGACTGTGGGATTTATGGGGTGGGTTGGATGACGAAGATTATCCTCGTGATTCACCTTTTCATAATCATTTGAGAGACGGGATGTCAAGCCCAATCCTTCTTTCTGGTTGGCCAGAGTACTATAATCTTCGATCGTTGCCATTGTCAAGTCCTGTTGCTGACATTCTTTCTCACCCGCTCACTGTTTATTACATATTAACTGCCCTTAATATAAGTTCAAAGAACCTGTTACTCAAAGGAAAAGAGGTGATTCTTCATTATCTTGGGCCTGAAGGTGAGTTGGATTGGATGCCAGCGTTTGCAGAGATCAGCCATTTACTCAATGGATCGGGTAATATCCATATTGTAATGGTGGGACCTGAAGTTCCAACCAATTTGTCAGGTGCAACTTCTGGAATAAGTAGCAGGGTGAGAGTGAATCTAGTGAGGGGAATTTATCAAGAGGAAGCCACTTATCTGCCTTCTCCTGATGTTATTGTGGCATTGAACTGTGGATTGGATAGCCATACAAGTTGGGGTGGAGCACTTGAATTGATCAAATCTGGAAAAGTTCCTGCCTTTTTCACTGAAAAGTCAGAACTTTCATGTTCGAATGCAAAGCAAGCCCTTCGTGGAGCTGGGTTGCACATTACCCATCCTGTGACACCAAACCCTTTCCGGTCCCCAGTGAAGACTCTTGGCACTTCAAACAATCTTCCAGCATATAGCAATGGTTTTGTCCTCGGTGTGAATACATGAGTTAGAAATATGCATTACGAGTTGGTGGGGCACTAGAAGTGGTCAAAGCTGGAAGTGTTCTGACCTTCTCCATGTAAAATATGGAGGTTTCATAAGAAGATGCAGAGCAGCTACTCAATGGGTATTTTGCACAAAAGCTGCCCTATGAAGAAAGGAGCCTTTTTAGCTATCCCTACAAAGACTCGTCGAACTTATAGCATTCTTATGTGACATAGCATCAGGTTTGTATTTGGGCTATACATATATATATGGTTGCCTTTAAATCCATCACTTACCGAATGATTGTGTATTTTAATATCATGATTTCTTTTGAACTTTAATTCCTTTCAACTTAATCAACAATCATTGCCTAGATTTCTTTCTTTCTTGGCATTTTTTTCATAGCGTTTAATTAGCCATGTAAAATTTGACTTAACTGTTGCACTTACGTATAATCATATTTTCTTTTCCTGTTTATTATTCTGAAAAGTTCAAATGGAAGTATTTATACACACAAAACTGTAAAATTATCTAGACAAAAAGCAAACTAATAACCATCATCGGTGATCATTCTGAGTTTAAGAATTACGAACTTGCTTAAAGAGGTCTATAATACATGGAAAAAAATTTTCCGAGTGTTTATGTGCTGTTTAAGTGATCATATCTTCTATGATCGTTCTGAGTTTAAGAATTTACGAACTTGCTTAAATATGTCTATAATGCATGGAAAACATTCTTCTGAGTGTTTGTGTGCTGTTTAAGTGATCATATCTGATATTGCACCTATTCTTTACCAGTTTTTTATGATTCTGGTTCTTCCTGCTGTTTTCATTTGTTCCTAAGCATGCTTTAAGATTGAGGAAAATGAATGAAATGCTATTGTTGTAATGAAGGATAAATTTGTCCCTGCACAAGTGAAGAGCCTCACATTTTTGGGAATTCATTATTTTCCTTTCCTTTCCTTTCCTTTCCTTTTGATAGAAGAAACTCTCCTGCAAAGTTCTGAATGGCCAATCAGTTTACTGAAAAGTCAAAAAACCCTCCCAGCATCTTGCAACTTGGCCACTTGCCCTATAATTAAAGTGTCAAGTGTAGCTCTCTTCTTTCCTTTATATATGTCAGAAAAGCTTCACAGAAGTGCAAAAATGGAGTTCCCAATCTATCATCAATCTTTTCCATGGCAATACCTCCTTGCCTCTTTTGCCAACTTCTCCTACCCACAAAATTCCAGAAGACTATGTTCATTGGAGCCAAACCCCAGATTCTCATCTTTTCTCAGCTGATCTGCCTGGTACTAAATTTTTCTTCCATTTTTCTTTACTTTCTTTATTACATGAGTATAAAGTTTGAATCTTTCTTGATTTTTCTTGCAGGTGTGAGGAAAGAGGAAGTAAAAGTGGAAGTCGAGGATTCAATTTACCTTATTATCAGAACAGAAGCCATTAATAATGAATCAACTGGACCTGCCAAGAGCTTCATGAGAAAATTTAGACTTCCAGGTTTCGTAGACATTGATGGAATCTCAGCTAAACTTGAAGATGGTGTTCTGACAGTTACTGCATCAAGATCTTACAGAAGAGGATTGCTTATTGATCTAACTACCATTCCTGATATGTTGGAAGTTACCGCAAGAGCTGCTTGAACTAATAATAATATTTGATCTGTTTGTTTATTGTAATGTCTTAATTAGAACATAACATTGTTGGGTTTTGATTAATTTTAAGCATGAATATGCTTTATCTAATTATTTTTTATTAACAGAATGCATGTGACAAAGATTCATTTTAAAGATTTTTAAGGTGTTGGTTGTTAGATATTTTTCGTTGTGGACTGGGAATCGGAATCTCAACTTCCAACAAAAATTAAAAAAGATGACGTTGCGTGCACTGCAACAGCTTTCGACAACAGTTGGTGTTAGTTGCAAGTTGAGGCCAAATATTGATTTTTTTTTTTTAATTTTTCTGTGAGCATGCAAAATATTGATTTTTAATAATTTATTGACAAAATAATTCAGAAAGTAATTCAAATTATAAAAATAATATATAAAAAATCATGAATAAAGTAGAACCACTTATAATAAAACCATTATCCAATCAAATTGTGAGATTTGATAAACACAGTGGATATAATTTTAAACACATACATGAATTTATCTTGAGTTAGAGAGGATTAAAATCATTTGCATGCCAATGGATTCATGTAAATGAAGAACCAGAAACTTTGGTTTGAATCCAGTGTTTCGATGAATAATAAGTATTTGATTTGAATCCAGTGTTTCGATGAACATTATTTAGTATTTGATTGTGTATGGTATAAAAGATAGAATTCAAGCTAACTGCTCCTACATAATTACTATATTGTTCCTTTAATGATAATATGTATAAAAGTAATTTTTGTGACTTGACCTTTGTTCTATGCGCATGATTGTCATCGTTTGCCCATTGCGACTCTTGTGAAAAGGTAATCCTTCTGCGATAATTTCTGCTAAGGATAATTTCTGAGTTTTCCCCTTTTTATTGTTTTGCAGTTTTTCATATGACTGCCTACTCATAAATAAATTGACAGATGGAAGTGTTATTAACTTCATCTAGCAGGTATGTATTTCATAACATAACAACTTTTTTTTGTTTTTTGTTTTTTTTCTTATTTCCATGGACCATACAAATTGTAAACCTTTCCACCTCTTGGGAACCTACTTGTCAAAAACAGGTAGGGTGGTCCATCACTAGGAGGAGGTTGTCGTCTGATCAACAAAGAGGTCGCCAAGACAACCTCTCCACATAACCAGGACGGAAATTTCCCTCAAAGCGACCTCTTTGGTAACTCAGCTAGAGAGGTAGCGGACCTGAAACTGGTCTGATCATCGATGGGTCACCTATTACCCACGTGACACTTCCGGAGCTTTCCACTATGGACGCAGTGGTGCATGGTACTACCCGTACCGACACTTATACTTCCTATTGTGAACATAACAGTGTCTTAATATTACTATAAATAGTTCACTATAATCATAAGTGGACAGAGAGAGAACTTGAGACAACACGAATGAACTTAATTTTTGTATTACGAACAAGTATTGATGTATATGTTGTTAATATGTTTCGAGAATTCTACGTTAGACACATAGCTCCGACCCTAATTAGTTCAGAATCCGAACGGCAGCAAGCAAGTAATTCAATGCCTACAAGCTAGTGTTGAGTGAAAAGCGTCTCAAGTAATCTTTTCTCTCTCTGTTGTTCAAATTCATATAATTACATTGATTAAGCATTTGATTTGTGTATCTTGCAAATTTAAATGAATTTAATTCGTATTTAATTACAGTGTAAGTCTAGAATTATGACCTTCAAACTGGTAAGGTCTTCTAGCACATGTGACGAGAATATTTTTTAAATTTTGTATTTTTTTAAATATAGATGAATCTATTAATGAACTAATAATGTGCCCTATATAGGAGGGGTAACCGTCTACCAAATTGGTGTTAAATGTAGTCAGAGCAATCGAATTTAAGATCTCCGCATCCTACCATTTCCGTAAAATGCAGAATGACAAACCACGTTAAATCTTGATTTGCACGAGAACATTTTTACAATAGACGATATATCCACCACAAGTGAAACAGCTGCAATTTATTCTACATAACAAATGCGAAGGAATTGCCATTTGCCACCATTGACATGTCATGAAGAGGCAAAAAGGGAAGAGCAAGGTATAGGAGTTGCAGGGGCAATGTTGTTATTACTTGGGGCAGTGTAATAATAATGTTCTTTTTAAATCCATATGGCCTGCATCAACTTCCGTCAAAATCAAATTTGAAGATTTGGAACACTTAAATTTTTATTTTTAATTTTTAATATTAACTTAATTAATATTCACGATTAATAACCATAGTTCATGATTCTTAAAGAGATGTACTTCAGATTTGAAACACTTAAAATTTTAATTTTAATTTTTTAATATAACTTAATTAATATTCACAATTAATAACCATAGTTCTTAAAGATATGCACTCCATCACGCGAATTGTAGTTTTATCACTAATTTATGATGTAAAGTGGATGTTTGTAATTGCTTGTGCTTTTCTTCTTTTAGTTTTATTGATTTTTTTTCTTTTGAATTACAAAAGATACTCGTTTAAAAGCATAATTTTGCTATAAAATAAAAAATTTAAAAGAAAACTTAAATTTTATAGATTCTCCAATTCATTTCAATGAGAGAAATTAAAAAAAAAAATCACTCGGTTCATGTTTTGTTGCCATTATTGACATAAAAAAGAAAATGAAATCATAATTTTATGACTTTAAAAATGAAAAGTGAGATTATAATTTTGGACGGGAGAAGCCTGATATTGTGGAAAAAATTAGCAAAAATGGAAGCATGATCCCGAGTTCGAGCTCTAAGATTAGCAAAAATAGAGGCATGATCCCGAGTTCAAGCTCCAAGCCCCACAGCTGCAAAATATAAACTCCTCCTTGAGTGCGTGTGTAAAATAACTATGTTAAAATAATAATAATAATAATTTCGGAACAGTTGTAATGACATCATGGGTCCATGGGAGGCTATTTCCAAGGTTTGAAACTCTCAATATTGTAAAATAGAAACACTGGCTGCCACATAGTTCACTCTTATATGTACAATCAGAAATCAAATCAGCAAGTTTTCATTAATTTCAGGAGTTCAAGTGCTTCTTTCAATCTTCTTTCCGATTTCTCTTTTGCAGGCACGCCAGTATGGTTCCTGCATAAGAATAAGATGGATATATTAAACCCAATTGGCTAAATTAAATATTGTTTAACCAAACCAAATTGGCCGAATCAACCCAACATCTAAATGTATAACAATAGAATATTGCAAGGTTTGGATCAATGGAAATCGACTCTAGAGAAAAAAGAATAGAAATTGCTCTTCCCACCATTTCCATCATTGGCACAGCAAGATGAGAATTTGAGAATCTGTCATACCTTTTCTCAATAGCCGCCTTCCTTGTTTGTTCATCCACAAGACTATTTAGTCTCTTCAAAAGTGCAGGTAACTTGAGAAAACTTTGGGCAGCACATTTGTGATTTGAAAAGATCTTCTTCAGAATCTCTGAAGCTATGAAATATCCTTCTTCCTTGTTCCTGGAGGAAGTTCATTTAGAAAACATACATTATCTGTAAATAATTTAAGAAACCAACCATATTTTTTACTTGAAATCTAAAAGATAAGGTAAAAAAACCTGAGAAATTCCAGGAATATTGTTTCTACAGATCCTTGGCTTTGAATTAATGCTTCTGTCAAATGTTGATAGCGAGTAAGGTTCCGGATGGTTGAGAGGGCATGCTTTAAAACCTGCTGATCAGGAACACTTCGGGTGACTGATCGAATCAACTTCAGTAAAATGCTAATTGCCCCAGCTGCCACGAGTTCTTCACAACATCTCTTAGAATGTTCAGTAGCCATGTCTGCCACAGAAAATTTTTGAAACATGTATGTGACAACTATAGCATTATTTGGGGAAGAAAAGCTAGCTAGTTCATTATTTAAAGTGAATTGAATTGGAAATTTTGACAATTTATACATGGAACAAGGAACTCTTACCTAAAGTTGCACAATTATGAAGAATGCCGCTAACACATTTCATACTCAGGAGTTCTGAAAGTGCCATTTTCAGCCTGTTAATAATACGCATACTGTCATCTACATTCCTAGCAGACTTTTGAACTCTCAACCGCAAATCCACCAGCTTTCCTTTTGACTCTTTACGCAGAAGATAGCCTTTCCAGTGAGACTGCCAAATTTACAAAATGTTAGAAATAAAATAATAATAGTCATAACACAATGTGACCATAGAAACTAGAAACAGTAAATAGGATTTATGAATGTGACCATAGAACTATGTTCTCACTTGGATCAACACAGCACAATGCCTTTCTCTCGAGACCTCTCGCCTAGCAATCCATCCTCGAAGATAAGACTGTATAACTATTGCTGATTTTGTTCTTCCTTTATGAGACAAAACATTTCTCCACCACCTTTGCAGCTTCAGTACTGAAGATACAATTATTTTTAATTCAGAACTCTGAGTGGTGCCCACTGAAGTTTGGAAATCGCTATTAGCATTAGTGGCTGAATGAAAGTGAGAAGCCCCTGAAACATCCCAATATCGAATGCAATTAGCTCCAAGACAAACCAACTTGAAAAACTTAACTAACTAAATTGAGTTCAGGAGAAATTTTTCAGAAAATACCTAGGAGACTTTTTCGAGTGATCTGCCCCCTGACAAATCTTTGAATTTCAATAGCAGAATTTTTGCTGCAATGAAATGCCTTCCAGCAGTTAAAGCACCGAATAGCACTCTGGATTTTTATTGCAGCTTCTCTTTTATGCAAAAACTTCTTTCTTATCAACCAACCACGGCAACATCTCTAAAATCATCAAAAAAGGTTATTGGTTTCATAAACAAGTTAAAGAACTTCAAGAACCACAAACCATTGGAAAAAAAAAAAAGAGAGGGCTAGAAAGTAAGGCGGCTTTCACCCCAACATGACCCTAGCTTCCAAGAGCAAAGTTGGCAATGGCTACTTGCATCAGACACCATGCAAAAAGAATCAACAATTCTTAGTTGATCATGTATCAATTTAGCTAATGGAGTAGCCAATTAATGACTAGATAGTAGCCAGGCATAAGCCAATTCTGATAAAAAATTGATCATTGTTTAAATTCATTAAACAGTCAATCCTATAAACAACTGAACCCCATGATGTAAAGTTATACAAAATTAGATGACAATTACAATTACGACAAGAATTTCCACTTACTGGCTGTTCCAAAAAAGGGACAACTTACTTGAAGTAAACTGGTAAGGTGCGTGTTCCTCCGAGCTACTCTTCGTGCAATCCATCCACGGACATGAGCTTGAATAATGATTGCTGATCTCCTAGCAATTATAAGCTGCTGATAGGATCTCCGACATCTTACATGTCGAATAATACTCTGGAGTTTAACTATTACTTGCTTCAGTTTTGAAAATTTCCTTTTACAGATAAAACCTTGGAAATGAGACTGAATTTTAGCAGCAGCTAGGTGTTGACGTACGAGAGACCTACTGGATATATAATTCCTCCAAGAACGCTGGATATTGATGGCTGCTTCAAGATCTCTACTGTCCATGCCGGACATTTGTGAAGCTACAGTCATGTCAGTTACCTTGCACCTTGACCTTGCTATCCAACCACGAACATACTTTTGAATGATTATAGTTGCATTATGCAGATCAGTAGTTATTGCATGATTTCTGAAACTTGCTTTGTCAAGTCTTTGCTTCATCCAAATCCTTGCTGCTTGCTGGATTAAAATAACTGATTTTCTTAACTTAACAAACCTATGCCTGTCAACAATACACTTGACATGTCTTCCAACTCTGTCTCTGTCTGAATGGTTCAAATTCTCTGCAATATCGACCAAACAAAAAAATAATCAAGAATTCAGTTAACATTGCAGAGAACATGAAAATGTAGCGTGACAAATGTCAGTACCATGTATAGATTCCTGGACCATGAACATGCTGATATTGTAAAGTGAAGGTTTTTGCTTCACCATTAACCAAGCCCGAATAACATTCTGCAAGAAGTAAATTGCATTAATAGTCTTCAAGAAACTGCGACATGCAACTGATCTTCTGAAGTGCGATTGTATAACAATTGCTGCATTTTCTGAGACAGGTATTCACATAAAGACAAGTATTAGTAATAAAGTATTTGTAGTAGAGAAAGAAATGAAAAGTTAATCCAAGTTAAATGTTGTCTCCTGGCTGCAAAAGGAGTAAAGAGACGAACGTACAACTATTTAAGTAAACGATTTGACAAGCAGAAAGGCATGAAAGTTTTGATTGCACAAATCAGAAGCATTAAAAATTATTTCACAATTCATTTATGTATCATAATCAGGTTAAACCTGAATTTTTCTTTTCCAGGAAAAAGAAAAGAAAGTTGTTGACTTGCCAATTACTGACAAATAAGAACCCAGCAACCAAATCAACAAGTGGCTGATCTACTAAACATTTCAACTATTGCAATCACAGCCTAGCCTAGCAGTGCATGCACATTTGACCTGGAAAAAGAACATGTTCAGATCCTCTCCTAGTACTCAAAACTCATACACATGTTTGTGATTATGTGTGCGTATTAACTATTAAGGAAAGATAAGTATGTTTTGCTAAATTCTGAAGCCACCAAAACAAGGGCTTTGAAAACTAGTGAATTATTATACGAAATTGAAAACATGAGAAATATATTTTATAAAAAATTACACAATAAACTGAAAAGGATCTTGAAGAAAAAACCTTTTAGAATGTTGATATTGGACTTGCCAGTTGAGCTGTTCTGCAAATTACAAATTCCAGGCTCTCTAATAAATTTTTTATTCCGTTCCGCCATATCTTGCCACCAATCCTTGATGGCCTTAAATTTTCTAGCAGCATCTGTAATAAGAGGGAGTTAAAACAGGACAAAGATAAAGCATCAACCTTCAGAACCAATTTTTTTGGTCTTTCACCTAGAACCACAATTAAACAACAGTAGATTAGGAATTTAAAAAAAAAAAATTCAAGAACTTGTAGTCAGTTTTCAAAAGTCAAACATGCTTTCCTTCTTTATTAAGTGTTCACATAGGAAGAATACAAAATATAGAAATGAATTTCAGTGATCTAATGTTATGAGAATTTACTTTTCAAATAGGGAAAGAGCTTAAACAAAAAAACCAGCCAAATACAGATGCACGAACCAATCTAAACCCAAAACCTTTAAGTAACCATTCAAATCCAGACACTCACAAGAAACCTTAGATGTATCCTAATCCCAGAAATTTATAGTTAAGCAAGTATTTTTCACAATTAAACCCCGTATATTCAAATGCTTGAAATGTGGAAGCCAAGAAAGAGGAAACAACAATTCTATCTTATGCAAAAAGTTGTGCACTGTAAACAAATATGTTCCTAAGGCATTGTTTGGTTGAGAGTAAGTTGAACTTCCATGTAAGTAGCCTACTTTCATCGAAGTTGAAGTGTTTGATTGGGGGAAAGTTGGGGGGAAATGAGATTTAAAGGAATATGGAGGGAAAGTTGGCATTTAACTCGCCCCCATGTATTTGCATGGAAGTGGGTTTTGAACCAAACAATACCTAAATAGAAGTAATTACCTCCAGTGTTGTGCCCATCTCTTTCTTCATGGTCTAGCACTTCTTTCACTACCACGACACATTTTCCAGCACTAGAATGTCTCCTTTCATAACTTTGACAATTACAGGACAACAGTTTATGAAAATTCAGCTGATCCTAGCAGACGGACCGATCATTAATTAGGTTATTCTTGAGTCTGTAGATCAAAATATTTTTTGCATAAGAAATACTAGCATTACCATGGTTTTCTTTGCAGTCAATTGTGAAGCCAAAAGGACTAAGAGAACAATCACACTTTGTTCACTGATTGCACCATTATGTTCAAGTATGTCACTGATTTGAAGAACCTGTAAATAACCATACGATATTTTCTGAGGTAATGTCAAGGTTTTCAATTTTTGTAATGTCAAAGTTTTCAATTTTTGGCTTACTAGCATGCCCAAGCAATATTAAAGTTTCAAGATATAATAAAATCAAATTATTATTGGCTCTTTTTTTTTTTTTTTTTGCTTCAGCTATTCTTTTCACAGTATGATGTTATTTGTATGCTTAAGGTAACTTAACAACAATTGGTAAAGTTCTTGAATCCTTACCTCCGGAAAATTCCCCAATAAGGTTATCAGCTTCTGTGATAATATGAAATTGTGGACCGCGTCTGTGTAATCAAGAGCTGACATAATGGATTCTCCAACTCTACTGTCATGAGGATCCTGCTAACAAAAGATAAATGTGAAAAGAACAAGGAGAAAAGTAGCGACAATAGAATTAAAAACAAAAATAACAACGCAGTAAATGAATACCACCTCAAGAGAATGAGAACAATAAAGCTCTTTCCGGAAATAATAGTCAAGCAAACACCATATGGCTTTTCCGTCAACCAAAGAAGCAAAATTATGGACCTTGTAATCATAATTTTGACACACCGCCTGTAGTAGCACAACGCAAATGGTTGTCAAGAATACACAACCAAAGGGTGAAAAAAGCAATTGGAGATTCAAGAAAGGATCTCATATAAGTATACAGGCTCCTGCTAGAAAGATAAATTGAGGTCAGATTGAACAAGGGAAGGGAGCGAGGAAAGGACAAAGATGCATTGGGAAATAAATGATGCCTTTGGCATCATCCTACCTTGATCCAGTTTAAAAGCAACTCTAATGAAGAAGAACCAGGATCAATGCTGTTCAAGGGTTCCTGCAATGCAAAGACCAGATAAATGCAACTTAAAAATGAAACGCAACTAATGGGCGAAAAATAGAAAGCATATATAGAACCGGAAATTGAAAGTACTAGCCGTGCGCTACATTTTTCAAAGTTGCGGTTTCACTAATGTGAAAATTAGACATGAAAAACTCCAAGAAACATGTATTTACCATTCACTTTTTCTTTTTGACAAAAAAAAAATATATATATATATATATGGATAAACCAATGCCAGCTCAAACATTGAATCATACCATATTGCTTCCTTGAATTTTCAGAATTTCCTCAGTTAAGGCTGTGTTACTAACAAGAAGTGGCAGCTGCAGAGATGATGAGAGGATATGTCAAAGAACCTTAAATTATTCATTTCGTGAAGTCTTTTACCATAGTTTTAGAACTCCGACAGTAAGAAAAGAAGTGAACTAGCCTGAAGATGAACAAACATGTTCCAGAGCAAGCTGACGGTTAGTTCCTTCTCTCCATTAGCAATGTCATCTCCTGTAATTGTCATTCTATCTTCATCACACAATTTGACACCAGCATGCCTTAGATATTGCAGTGCAATGTCACAATTCACCAAATTTTTCTTGTGAGTGTCAGATGGAACCACCATTTTCTGCAACAATGAGTCTCAGCATGTTGGATAATGTTAAAGGTCTGATGAAATTCTTTTTCGTGCAAAACTTAAGAAAAAATATGGGGAAACTAACCATAAGAATAGACGAGTCGTTTTGCAAGAGTTGAATGGCTCTACAAAGCCGCACTCCATCTTGTAGGTCCAAAAATACATCTGTTACTCCAAAGTCATACTCAGCAAGAGGACACTGTCATGTGAAGTTTTAGTTGGTACGTCAGCCAACTAACAGAATTATTATGCTCATACAAATTGATACTTTGTATGTTCATTGTCACTAATGCATACAAATGAGGCTCGTGCAAAAGGTCAAAGATCATAAATGATCTTACAATCCAAAGTGTTTTAACCACAAACAGGAATGCACATCCAAACGGAAATGAGCTTACAATGAAGTAATTAAACCACATACCTGCTGATATGAAACTTTGTAACCTACAATCACTAGATGTGCAAGAAGGTTACCTTCTCCCAGCATAATCTCCGATGATAAAAAATCTAGTTTTATATAACAGAGAGAAAGTCAACCTACAATGAATAAAGTATAGTTATAAATCAACCTACAAAATACTGCAAAGGAATGATTCTAAAATTACCATTAACCATTTGACGACTAGACTTGATACCAGATTGGAGATTGAACAAAAGAGGAGAACCCCCATCAATTCCATCAATACCATACTTTAGAGGAAGTGCACTATGAGATTTTGCTCTATCAAGTATAAGAACCAGCAGCAAGAATCTCTTTAACAGTACATTCCCCAAATTTTCATAGTAACCAGGTCTATATAAACCTTCAACCATCTTGTTATAAGCATAGGCCTTCGCTAACCCAGCATGTGAAAAAAACTGCTTTTCAATTACCATCTTCAGAAAAGCAATTTCTTGATCAGAATTGACATCTCCATTGGGCATAAGAGAATCACCACCTAAAATCATATGCAATCCAACTCGAAGCCAAATTGGGTTATAACTCATAAGAACTTTCGTGGCCTTCTCTCTCATTCCGAAATCTGTTACAATGGGGCAATGTGGCTTCATTTTCAACCTTCCTTCATCAATATTCTGTGGCAATAACGTAACATAACAAAATCAATTCTCAACCCCAACACGTGTAATTATAGTTCTTATTTGTGCCAACTATTAACTCAAACAGCAATCAAAACCCCCCTAGGCCCCTACTAATCACATAAATATTTCATTTTATTGAAATTAATTTACTGAACTAGAATGGCAATGCATAATCAACCCAGAATAAATTTAAAAAATGAGTATCAACAATGAAACTGACCTTAACCACAAGAGTCATGACATCAAAAATCTCCTTACAACAGGCCAAGCTCAAATAAGCTCTCATCCTCTGCTTAAAATCATCAAAACTACAGATATCCTTCAATGAATTCCTTAATGACTTGTAATTAGAGAAGCCTAAGCCTTCCTCTCCTTTAAGCTCCAGATCATCACCAACACGCCACACCATATTTCTCTGCCTTTTCGGACTCCTCCAGGTGGCATCCACTCCAACAACCCAATCTATCGGTCCACAATCCCTCTTCCCCAATTTTCCCACGTGATCCTCCCCATCAGTACCTTTAGTCAATTCACAGCCGCAGGATTTAGGGTTTTGTAATAGGAAATTAAGCCAAGTAGTGAGAGATTTAGCCAGTGACTTAAGAGACTGTTCTTTTTTAATCTGAACTTTGCGTGAAGCCTGAGATTGCTCTAGTTCAAAAGCCTTGAGTCGACGAACGGTGGCAGTTTTCTGTTTTGAGAGGGACGAACGGTGGTGATATCGGTGGAAAGAGGAAGAAGACGGAGATTGGCGAGGTGTTTTTTTGGAAGCAGTGAAAAATTGAGGGTTAGGAGAGGAAGTAAAACTGGAGAAATGAGAAGGGCGTTTTTTTGGGGTTTTGAAATTTGAAATGTCTTTAAGAAGTGAAGAATAGGAAGAAGCCGGCGGATATGGCGACGGACATGGCTGATCGTTAGCTTCCATTGATGGTGGATTCGGAAGAAATGGATTTCTTGTTGAAGGCTTTGTAGAGAAGAAATAATAGAAATGGGAGGGAGAAAGCCTTTTGAATTTGAAATGTATAAAGAGCTAATGGATGTGTGACACGTCACGTGCAGGAGCTTGAACGCTGTTGAAATTACGAAATTGGCCTTGAATATTTATTTATGCTTGCGATAATAAACCACAATATCATTAATTTTATAGAGGTTGAAAAAATTTGTGAAAAAATAAAAATTAATGGATTCAAAAAAATTGATCATAAATGATCACAATTTTGATTAATAATTAAATTTAGTAAAAATATTTTAAAGATACAATGAAATTTTCCTTCTATTCTATTTTTAAGAATGAAGAGCATAATTTTTTTTTTAAATAAAAAAAAAGTGACCCTTGTTTATATTAAGAATAATAGAAATAGAGAACATCAGGAACTGTTCTCCAATTACAAAGTTGTAAAAATTAAATGGATATGCGTTATTCATATTCCGAATTTATCTAGTTTGGATATCAGACCTACTTTCAAAGAGCTTTTTACAATCCAAAACAATAACGCCACTCCAAGATATCCAGAGCTTGAGAGTTTAAAGCAAAAAATAGTTCTTGACAACCAACAAAAATACAGCCACTAGAATGAAAATGTTCAACCAAGAAAAGTAGAGTAGCTCTCAAAGCTAAAGCCTCTGCCCGTACCCGGTAACTTGCAGCCTGCAATATGAAAAAAATGGCCCATAATAAGCTTGTCAAACTGCGTAGTTGTTAGCTTCCCTACACATATGGTATAATTCAATCTCCCACCTCTGTTCAATAAGGTTTGGTTTGAACACCATATTCCTAAAAGATAAGGGACCAGCCATATTGTTAGTCACCATACATTTGCGTAACAAGATAAACATGTTATGTTTAAATAAGTTAACAAGAATAGGCAACATCAAAATATTAATGGAAGGGGCAACATCAGTTGCACGAAAAAAATTATGTGCACTTGTTTACAATAAATTAGATAGATTCTGAAGGACTTGACGCTCTCTATTCTTTTTTCTTTCTTCTCTTTTTTCCAAGCTTTCAAAGTCTCCTTTGTTTCATTTTCTTAAGCTGCTGCCAGTCATTTTCACTGGCAGTAGCCCTCTCTTTCCATTTTTTTTTCTCTTTGTTTTCTATTGGTTTTCTTTATTTTTAGTTTATATTTGGTTTTTCTTTCTATATTGATTTTTGGGGTTTTTCTTTCTATATTGATTTTTGGTTGTGCAAGAATGGATCTACAAAATGTTTCAAAATTTTCTTTTCTTGCATATAAAGATGTCTTGGGAGTTTAGAAATTTGTTATTCTTGTTTTATTCTGATGGCCTTGAACTAGTATATCAAGGTCTTGTAGATAGATTTATATGAAGAGTGCTTGGTGGTTAAACTTCGATCATTTCAGGGCTGCTAATTTTAGAAGGAGTCAAAAATATTTGGTGAAGATCATATTGAGTTTCAAATTTTTTCTTTTGTTTTAGTTTGTTTAGATTTAGATTTAGATTTTATATGTAAATTTGTTGTAATCTTGTATATTATGCTTGATTTATCAAGCTCTCTATGTACCCCCAATTTACATTAATGGAAAGATGACCTCCCTTAAAAAAAAAAGAATTACAATAAATTTACAAGAAGTTTACACAAATTATAAAATTTCATCCATTGTGGATCATGGTGCTCTTCACAATTGCAAATGAAGTTGCTCTCTCTCTCTATATATATGAAGTTTTTGGGTAGAAATGAGAGTTTTGCGCAACAATAAAGTTATCGTTACTCGAATGCAAGATGACACTTGCAATAATAGCTAATAAAAGTTTTAGAAGTTTTTGATGGACAATTGTGCCCACTATGGATCGAGTGCCCTATAACCACAATGGAGTGACAATTTTTTGCAAAATATTTGAAAAAAAAGTTAGCATTTTAATTTTGTACTATTAAAAATTGACAAATTTAGGAATTTTTTACTTAAATTGTTTATTAGTGCAAAAGAAATTTGTTTGACATTTTCTATATAAATTCCAATAGTATTCTGCCGGCAATAATTTTTTTTAAGCCCCCTATTTCCTATGTATTATTTGATTGACCCCTCCTTTAATATTGGAAAATATTTTCATACTTCATTGTTATATCTCAAAGTTTGCAGCAATAATTTTGTTATTATCGAGAGAAAAAAAAGCAATAATTCAGTAGCATAAATTAATTAAACGTTCTAATTTCATTTTGAAAAATATTTTACATTGCTATTTTTTATATATTTTTTTTCTCCAAAGAAATAACTATATTATTTATAGAAATTGATTACACTAACATAATGTTCACTGAGCATATTGGTTACAAAAGAGATCATCATCTAAACTCTTTCTAGCAAAAAAATGAGCTAACATATTAAACCTCATCGACACATAATTACAAATAAGAAGACCAAAATGCTTTTTTAGCCCTTGAATATCTATAATAGCATCCCTAACTTTAATCGGAGGCGAACATTTAACCTGAAAGTTTCTGCCACCATTTTGCTATCAGTTTCGGTGATGCATCTTTTCCATTGCTTTTGAATAGCCCATTCACCTGCCATTTTAACAGCAATAGCTTCTAAAATAAGCGGATCTTTGATAAAATTGACTCTATCTAGCTTCCAATCTATTACTTTTCTATCCGCATTTCGAATCACAGCAGTTAAAATAACACCTCTTCCATCTTTTCCAACAGCTATATCTATATTAATTTTCAAAAAATACATAGGTAAAGGGACCAAGCTGTTTGAACATTTAGCCTAGATGTATTAGTAGGTTCAACATTCCCTTTTTGAAGTGAAATTGCATCATCATATTCCTTTCAATTCTGTATTGCTAGACTAACAATGTTCACACAAGAAAAAAGTTTATTATTAAAAATTTTTTGATTTCTTGCTTTCCATATCTACCACAAAAGAAAAACAGCCATTGAGGTAAGTTGGGAACCATTATCTTGTTTCATAAAACTTGAGACAAATTTAACTAAGTCTCAGCGAGATATAGGTCTAATTGAATACTATTTTTTATACTTTTTCGAGGAATTAGGATTAATAATTAAACGACATGCCGTAAATGTCAAACGAGTAAAAGGTCGGTACTTTATCGACTTCGCCAACAAGAAACAATCCATGAGAAACAAAATGATTGGTTTGTGCAACTCACTCGCTACATGATTCGTTAATACTAGTCACCCTAAACAAGTTAGAACACTCCGGTTCATATCCGAGCTGTCCTGTGAAAAATCTCCTGTTTTCGTTCACTTTCCTTTGGTCATAATTCCAAAAACATCGTGTCCATCACCAAAATATTCTCTGTTTTCGTCTAAAGGATTTGCGATAAATCAAAAAGATCAATAATTTAATTCTTATCTGAAAATTTTTTCTATTAGCTATTGACTGAAAAGCAAGGAAGGAGGATTATAATTATGGCTCAAGCAATTGAAGAATGGTATAAGCAGATGCCTATTATCACCCGCTCGTATCTCACAGCAGCTATTGTCACCACCATCGGTTGTTCCTTAGAAGTATGTTTTTTTTTTTTTTTCCTGGATTATACCCTTCTATATCTTTAATTATGTGATATGGGTTGCTTGATGAAATGAGGGTTTTTGGTTGTTTTGGGATTGGTGATTTTGATTTTAGGTAATTGGGTATTGTTATTTTTAGCTGATTTTTATTGGGTTTGTTTTAATTTTGTAAATAATTGTCATTCTCTTATGATGTTCAAACAAAATTTTTTGTGGGATTCTTGATTCTGTTCAAATTTTGATGCATTAATAATTATCACTGATTAGGGTTAGTGAATTTTGTTGATGAGGCTAGTGGTAATCAAAGTAGGTCGTCTATGGTTAAAGTATTTATCCTGTGCCATGGATGCCAGGTCCTAAGAACCTAATCCATTTGCCAATAACAGACATAACTCTTGGCATGGTTGAAGTATTTTTTGTCAATATTAGAAATACGTAATCAATTTGCCAATTGCTATGCTGCCCGGTGGGATTGGGGATGGGTTTGTATCATTATTAAGAATTATTTGGATTTTTTACTCTTTGTGATGTAATGGAGGCTTCGAAAGCTTTAAGCAGCTAGTCCTTACTCTAATTTTTGTTTTTCGCAGATAATATCCCCGCATAATCTGTATTTGCATCCTACCCTTGTGGTTAAGAATTATCAATTCTGGCGTCTTGTCACCAATTTTCTGTACTTCCGTAAGATGGGTATGTCTTGAACTTTGAGATTTAAATGCTTTACATCACTAGTTAGAAGTAGACAAGTAATGCACACTTATGTATCCCACTACTAACTCAATCAAACCTCTGTTGAAATTTATGATCCATAAATATGTGCATTTTTACATTACCTACGATGCATCAGGGATAAAATCTCAAAACATAAGTATGAATCAACTTAGCTAAAATTTGGGTCCCCTTGAATTCTGAAACATGAATCTTTTGAAGGTCTAGTGTGGTAATACATGCCTTTCTACAAACATGCACCTACAGTGCAATATATGCCTCAGAAACTAATTATATTACAACTTTTTTCCTGAATGTAGGAAGACTCGTATTATCATTTTATCAGGCAATGACAAATTGCTTGATAATGGCTTGTTTATTGAAATAGATGCTTTGCCTGAGTTCTGTTATATTAATGTGTTTCTTAATTTTTTTTTTGGCCAATGGTTCTTAATTGTACCAGACCTGGACTTCTTGTTCCATATGTTCTTTCTTGCTCGATACTGCAAACTTCTTGAAGAGAACTCTTTCAGGGGGAGAACTGCAGATTTCTTTTACATGCTCTTATTTGGTGCAACTGTTTTAACGGGCATTGTACTTGTCGGAGGGATGATACCATATTTGTCAGAATCCTTTGCAAAAATTATATTCCTTAGCAACTCATTGACATTTATGATGGTTAGTGAGTTAGTCTTTTCCCACTTGCAAAATACCATTATTGGTAACTCTTTTTGAAGCAATCTTTTATGTAAGTCTCATTTCTACAGGTTTATGTCTGGAGTAAGCAAAATCCTTTTATCCATATGAGTTTCTTAGGCCTCTTTACTTTTACAGCAGCTTACTTGCCATGGGTGAGTTAGTTTCCCTTGTTCTTCGCCTTAGTTGTTAATGGAATATAAAAACCAGCCAGAGTGCATCAATTCACAAATATTGAACTTTATGCACGACCTTGTTCAAGTTCTAATGTTATGGCATGATTTGGAAGTGTACTCTGGAAGCATAAAACTTTCTTCTCATGCATTTATGCAGGTTTTGTTGGGCTTCTCCGTCCTTGTTGGTGCTAGTGCTTGGGTTGATCTACTGGTGCGTTTCATTGACTAGATATTCCTATCAACATCAGTATTACCATCTTGTAGAACTCTTCTTTGCATGACTTGCCTAATTAAGATGATGGACTTCATGAGCATATTTTCCTCAAAAACCTCTTCAGGTTTATTGCATTATAGAATATAAGAACTCGCATCACTTAAGATATTAGCACTACCTGACCTGCAGAATAAGAATACTTCTAGTAATAAGATGCAATTAAAATAATCAAATGCCAACAGTAACTTTAGAAACATGCTCTATATAGTTGTGATATTCCTTACATTCTGAGAGTTGCCTTGTAAGCAGAGGGATATTCTAACTTTCTGTGAGGAATCAGTCTTTTCCTCGAATAAGTTCTGGTTTTCCATGTTTAATAGTCCTTTTTCTGGTTCAGGGAATGATAGCTGGCCATGCTTACTATTTTCTGGAAGACGTGTATCCCCGAATGACTGGGCGTCGACCACTACAAACCCCATCATTCATTAAATCACTATTTGCTGATGAAGCAGTTGTAGTGGCCCGACCTGCAAATGTGAGATTTGCTCCCCCACCTGCAGAGGAAGCTCATCAAGATTGATTGGACTTCTGGAAACAAATGCTAATGAATGATAGCTTTTGATTACAGTTATCTGCTCTTGCTATTAGTGGGATAGAAGGCACAATTCTTTTTGCTTTTAGCTATCCTAACATATGATTGCTAGAGGTTAAATGTATATGATACTGGCAAAACCGGAGATGAAAAGGAAGCTGAGTTTTTGTAATTTATGTCTGGAATGGAAAGATTCTGGATTGGAGCCATAGTTGATAGATGAAAATGGTATTTCTTGTGACCCTTAATACTGTCAATGGTATTTAAGGTTTCTTTTCTTGTAATTGTTGTGAAAATGCCAAATCTATGGTTTCCTATTGGAGACCTATTATGCTGGAAAAGCATGATTACCGATGAAGCTCAGAATAATTTTGATTTGAATTACATTACAATATGATATTTTGTGCTACTAATTTAGATTAATGGAACCTAAAAACCATAAAATTTTCTCAAATGTAATGGAATTTTTTCTTTCCATTTTCAGTTAAACAACAGATCTATTGATTTGGAACATGTTTTTTGGAATAAATAGAGTTGAATAATCATTAACATAAAGGATGAAGTTTACAAAATAACAAACAAATTAGTTTTTTTTTTTTTTAATTTAACCATCTAGTCACTCATATGGAGATATCTAACATGGGCTAAAGTAATAATTCAGTACGAAGTATTTAAAGTGTAATAATTTTAGCATATTTTTAATTTTGTAATAAATACAACACAAATAAATATTTTTGTAACAATTTCAGTATTTTTTAAAATTAAGGACCAATTCGATATTTTTAAAAAATTAAAATTGTCCCAAAATTTTCATCTTTAACAAATTTCACCTCTTTTTAATTTTACACCAAAATGCTCCTACTGGGGTACTATTAACCAATTTTCTCATAATTTTAAACTCATAAAATGTATAAAAATCTATTTTGCCATTTATTTTATTTTCAAATTATTTTTATGATATATTTAAATTATTTAGAATAAAATAGTTTAAATTATTTATCTCATCTCAATTTAATTTCATTCAATTAATATACTAATTTATTTAAAATATATTTTTTAAAAATAAATAATTTAATTATACATATTATTTTATTTAATTAAAGTACATATTATATTTTTAAAATTACATATTGTTTCTAGTGGGTGCTATTATATAATAACTTTCACACTAGTTGCTTTGGACAATAATAGTTTTGGTGGTTTGATATTCGACTAATTTTTAGGTTAGCCATATTCTTGACGAAAAACACAAATAATTTTTTAATTTTAATTTCCATTAAAATAAATATTTATTTAGTAAAAATAATGATCGGACCAGTACGTTGAGCAAAAATATATTCGACGGTTTTACCATTGTCGTTGTTTTCTTGGCTTATACATTATTGATAACAATTCAATTAATTTTGTTGATTTTAATATTTAATTAAATAAGTAATTTAATAAAAAAATAAAAATATAATATGTACTAAATTAAATGGAAGTATTTTGTATAAATAAATTATTAGTATTTATTTTTTAAAAATAATTATAAATTAATTAATACATTGATTGTATTAAATTAAATAAATATGAGATTAATTATTTGAATTATTTTATTCTAAATAATTTAAATATATAATAACATAAATATAAATTGAAAGTGAAATAAAAGGCGAAATAAATTTTTATACATTTTAAATATGATGAAATTGGTTAATGATATCAAATTAGAAATATTT
>CATIWJ010181592.1:0-10064 GCA_949640765.1 Croton laevigatus
GATAACAAAAGGGAGATACAAAATCGAAAAAGAGATGAGATTTGAAAAGGAAGTATTAAATAAGAGGAAAATTGAACAACGAAACTAAGATGGGAATCGAATTTGATGAGAGATGGGAAGGAAGACAATGAATGAGAGGAGCAAAAAAAAAAAAAAAATTAAAGGGCAAAGAGAAGTGGTGCATCTGGAAAAGAAAAGAAAAAGTACTTGAAGCGACGTCGTTTAATCTATCAGAGTGATGAGATATTTCCTGCTATAAAAAATATTTAGATTTGCTACTCAATAGAACTGATAAGATTCTTATTTCCTCATTAAACTCAATTACTTGGAGATATTGCTTTACAAAATTGTTTATATTCAAACTCAAATATATATAAGAAAATGAGTATTAGATAGTGAAGAGGAGAAAAATGAGTATTAACTTTGATGTTTACATTATGAGCCTCATCAAAAAACTCAAATATAGAGTATGTTAACAAATTGCCATGGAAGAAGACCAACAAGTCGAATAATAACCTCAAATTGTAACTAGATGAAGTAGATGGGAGATATTTCAAAAGTAAAATAATGTTTTAAATATATATGTTAGTTTAATTTATAATCAAATTCAAATAAATGAAATTAAAATCTTTAAGTGAAGTTTTGTATTAAGTGAAAAAATGGAAAATGATGAATGTGGCAATTGATTTATTGCCATATAGGTTTCTAAGTTTTGCCAATTATTGTACATTTTGAATTAAACAATATTTGAATAAGTGAAATTATTATAACCTCGTTAATGTATTTGATATCAACACATTAACGATAGCTACTTCTTTTATAATATTTATTTAAAGGAAAACTACAAAAATATCTCTTATTTTTGCATTATTATATTATTTTATCTCTAATTTTTAAAAATTAAACTATTTTATCCCTACATTTTAATTAATTATACTAAAAAATCCTTCTGTTATGTTTTAGACTTAACATCTTTATTATTGTTTATGCAATTCCTAAACTACCCCTTCCCTTTCCTAAGACTAATTTTTTTTTTTTTTTTTCTGAGAAATTCTTTCTTGCTTGCTTCCATAACGATGGTGATTTCATGCCTTTCATTTATTTTATTATAGCCATTAGGCAAGACAAGAAAACAAAGTGGGCCATTTTGTGTTATGATACGTTACCGAATTAATTTGCTTTGAAATTCGATTTTTTTTATTTATTTATTTTTTTGGTTGGAGATTTGCAGCTGATATTCCTCTCTCCTTGTCCTCAAAGAGCTCTTTTTCTTCCATTGATCTTCCTCTATTGCTTGTTCTTCTTGTCTCCACGGTTCACAAGTAGTTTTTTTAAATTCGCTTCTACTGGTTAATCTGATTCTAACATTAACAAACCTCTCATTAGCAACAGAGCTCACATTATTCAAACTTGTTGAAGAAATAATAACCACACTTTTAAAAAGATAACAACTAAATTGATTGAAGAAATTTCATTAAAATATAACAATAAACACACAAAAAAAAAAATTAAATTTTACATATGAATAATTTGGTTATTGATGAAAAAATTTATTAGATTTCTATCAAATACTAAATAAATAAATAAAAAGAATTTAGAATGGGTGAATTCGAATAGTTATTGGCCAAAGCTAATAAAATTTTAAAAAAAATAAAATAAAATTCTAAGCATAAACGAAAATTTTGGCTTAAGTTGGCTCTTAGTGGGTCCACCAATGATAAGAATACATACTAATATTTTAAAAAAATGAATAGATACTAATACTATATTAATATTTATGAAGGTTTTGGATTTGAATTATATTAGATTTAAAATTGGGAAAAAAATAAACAAATCCAATCTAAGCACAACATTAATTCCGCAAACCATATTTGGACCGTACTCAATGATATATAAACTAAACAATAAAGTAGTAACTTGAATAGGATTTAAATATTAAGAGAGCACATATTAAAATAGGATTAAATTATTAACTTGAATTTTGAGCACTTATTAAGAGAGCACTTTTTTTAAATAGGATTTGAATTTAGAATTATTTTGTTATATTTCACCGTATTCACCTTAGTTGATTATGATTTGTATTTAGTATTATTTTATTATATCTTATGGTTTTCCTTAATTGATTAGGATTTGAATTTTGTTGTGAAATCCTTTGTTTCTTAGTGTTCCGGAGATTTGGAATACCTTTGAGGACTTTTGAGAAGGGCGAAAATGTCATTTCTATACTCTTGTATTTAGTTGGATGGTAGTTTGATATTATTGGCATTTGTTCGAAAGTCAAAATGATGTGATAGTAATTTGATTATAATTTATATTTTAGTGGAAAAAGAGTATTTTGATAATTTTAAATTATTTAAGTATTTTAAATAAATATATAGTAATAATGGTTAACATTTAAATACTACAATAATAATGCTTCTTGAGTGAATAGCTTATTAATTATAATGTAAAAAAAAATATTTATTTGTGATAGTTAAAAAAAATATTATTTAAAAAATATGCTTTTTTTTATAAAAAGATTTTAAGGCCCGTCTGGTATTATTTTTGTTTTCTGTTTTTCATTTATTTTTTTAAAAAATAAAATAAAATCTGTTTAGTTAAAGTGTTTTTGTTTTTTATTTTACTTCTTTTTTAAAATCATTTTAAAAACAAAAAATGAATTCTAGAAATCATAAAACCACTTTTTCACTTTTATATTTCAACTTTTTCCTATAAAATAGGAATAACTCTTTTAGATAAAATTTAAATATGTGTAATAGTTCCAAACTAAAATATATTTTTATTTTGTTTATTTTATTAACAGCCAATAAATATAAAAATTGTTATATCTGATTTAAATTCTTCTTCATATATAACTTATTTATGAATACTTTAAATTATATTTTTAAAATAATAAATAGTAACTCATATGATACTTTAATTTAAATATATAATAAACAATTAAAATTTTATTTTAAATATAATATTAATTTCACAAGTTTATATATATATATAGTAATTGAGAGGATAAAAAAAACAGTTTTAAAAAAAAACAAAAGATGAAAAATGAACAATTATTTTTTATTTTTTATAAACAGAAAATAAAAAACAAAAAATAATATCAAAAAACCCCTAAACTATTAAAAACTAGAGTTTGGTGTAAAAAAAAAAATGGAAGTGAGGGCTCGTGTGTAGAGAAGTTGAGGAGTAAAATACATATATATATACACACACACTTAGAATGCTTAGGGAAAGAGAGGGGTGGAAATTGGGGGTTAAGGTGCTTGAAAAGAATAAATGAATAAAATAGGGGGTTGTGTATTTAATGGTGTGCAAAAGAGGGAAGAAGAAGAATAAAAAGGGGCATTAATTTGGTTAGTTCTTCGGGTTCTATGCAGGAAGAAGAAGATGAGTGAAAAGGCTGACGCACGATGCAACCCAAGGCTGGAAGGGTGCAGGCTAGCTAGACAGGCTCCGTGCTGAGAATGCTAGGCTCGGGCTAGTGTGGCGCGCGGTGAGTGGATGCTGCAGGCTTAGTGCGTCAGGTTCATAGGGGTAGTTCAGTTAGTGAGCAAATTTCATGGGGGCTTTTGGTGTTTATGCTAGTGAAGTCAAAAGCATTTGTTTGGGTAGTGAGTGAAAATTTAAAGACCTTTTTGTAATTATTCATTGGCAATGGTTGCTGCTTAGGGTTGTGCAACTGTCGAGTTCAAATCAACCCAACCCGAACCTGAAAATACTTCATTTTTCCAATCCGAACCAACCATTTAAATATTTCGGGTCCCTATCTGAACAACCTAAAAATTTCGAGCCCTAAACCTAACAACCCAAATGACCCGATTTAATTTGTCCAAAATATATATTTTTAAATATAAATACAATTACATAGCAATTGAATCCTAACCACTGCATTGAATCCTAACATAGCAAAACCACATTAAATAATTTTAAAATGATATGCAGCAATTCAGATTCTTTTAACAAGCTTTTATTCATATTCTTTTAGTTTGGTAAAAACAGAGCCATAGAGTTGAAAAAATTGAAGAAAGAACCTCAAATCCAAGGCAAACAAGAAAAATAAATGAAGATGAATACATGACTGTCTCTTTAATTCTTCGAAAGCCTGATGCTGCTGGCAATGCAACAATGTTGAGCTTTGTTTGGATCGTAGCTGATTACCTTGCTCGGATCAAGATCAAGCATCGGGGAGCCTATAATTTGACAAACAGAGGCTTAACAAAAGTGAAAAATGAAAAAGGCCACAGAATAGATCAAGAGAGGAAATGACAGAATTACCTAGGATTGTGAAATGGGCCGACCTTAGAGAGGAACAGGCACCCTCCCCGTAGTGGTGATCAGAGGCGTTGGATTTGATGGTGATTAAAAAGTCAGCGAGTAGAACGGCGATGAGACTTGAAAAAGGATAATCAAAGGAGGGGAGCTGCGGTCAGATAATTTTGATCAGCGCCTCTTCAAGATAAGGTGGTAGCGGTGGCAGATAAGAGATGGTGGTGGTGGTGGTCGAAGAGAAGATGAAGATGAAGGAGAGAAGAGAGAAGAAGATGAAGAGAGGGGCGGCGGTGGTGGCGGACAAAAGAGAAGAGAAGATGGTAGTGGTGGTGGAAAGGTGGTGGTGGTAGTAGGGGAGAGAAGATGAAGATGAAAGAGAGGAGAGGAGAGGAGAGAAGAAGAAGAAGAGAGGGACGGCTTAAGTTATAATAGAGTTTTAGGGTTAGGTTTTAATAGGGTTATTCGGCCGGGTTCAGTGTTCTCGGGATAAACCGAACAACCCAAAACCCTAATTTTTTCCAAATCTCTCATCCGAACTGAACTGAATAATCTAACTAAACCGAACCAATCACCTCGGGTCGATTCGATTCGGATGAATTATTCGAACCGTTCGGTTTTTGCACACCCTATTGCTGCTGAATTATTTCGGGCAGTGGGGTTATTGAAGGGGCCTGTTGAGTAATTTTTTAGGTATTATTCTGCTATCTTTGTTTTCTTTCATGTTTGGTTCCTGATTTTCTATGTTATGTACGTTCAGGGGCTTTGTATACAATCAAGACAATTAATGACTTTTAATGATTTTAAAAGTAAGGTGGTATTAAATTATGACTTTTACAAACTTTATAAAAGTCACCTGGTATTCAATTATGACTTTTAAATAGTTTTAAAAAGTCTATAAAAATCACCCGGTATTCAATTAGGATTTTTATAAAGTTATTCAAAGTCTGTAGGTATTCAAAAAGTTAGTGACTTTTACCGGCAATAGACTTTTGATTACTTTATATGACTTTTTAACTAAGAATATAAATAGAAAAATGAATAAATTCTCTCCCACTCTTGCACAATACTTTCACAGACTTCTAATCCCTAATATTGTAGCACCTCTCTCCACCAAACCACTCCCTTGCCGTGTCATCTCCCTTGTCCGGCTGAGGTCCGACAACCATCTTCCACCGCCATCTTCTTTAACTTTGATTGGAATCATCAGGTAATTATTTGTGCATTTAAATTTCTTTTCATTTTATTTCTTTGCTGTGATTTGTGCTTTTCTTTTATAAAATACCAATATTGCAAATTGATAGAGCTTCTATTAGAAATTTTTAATGGTATACAAAGATTCTTTTATTATAAAGAGTTTTAGGCATTTATTCCATTCACCAACTGTTTGATTTTACTCCTAAGTGAATTTGTTGCATTCTTCTTAATTTGAATTGAGTAACGTATAGATTATTTACTATTTGGGCTGAAAGTATAAAAATTTAGCATACAAATGAAAAAAATAGGGATAGCTTTTCATCTAAATGAAATGGAATTTTTCAAACTAGAGCTTGGTTTGAACTGAACAGACAAAAATTGGTTGGGTTCATATTGCTCAAAATTGATAATGATTTCAAGGCTATTTTCAGGCTTTGCTTCTATTGCATAGACTATTATGGCTGAGATATAATTGATGCAGAGTCTTTCTTTCTTACATTTCAGGATAATATTTTATATTTTCTGTCATTTGATGGGAAACTTGATTAGTAGTAGTAAGTTTCTGTTGTCTGTTGATAACAAGCATCAATTTGGAAGGAATTCTTTTGGTAGTTTTGTTATGACAGTTCTAAGGGCATAAACCAAGATTTTCTTTGCTAGCAAAAGGGATATAATATTTCCAATTTCTCAAATTTTGTTTAACAGGGAAGAGGGAACTTTTTTCAACATCTATTCATGTAAGAGGATTCCTACTACCATCATTATTGTCATATGCTCTTCAATTAGTGCACGGAGATTTGTGAGTACAAGAAAATGGTTGCATCTTGTGAAATATTATTCTTCATTTTCTCCTTGTGCATACAGAAACACGATTCAATCTGGGAATTCCGGCACTTCTTAAAGTTTAGGGAGACTTGCCATGTTGCTAAACATCATATCTCTACATGCACTAAAGCCTTCACACATCTTTCAACTGATAGTTGATGTGATTGCTAGTTTATCTTATGAAATATGATTAAATAGCAGCTACAAATTTCCTTTTGGAGGATGGTGGATTTAACAATGTTGTTCTGATATAGTTTACTAGTGGTTCTCAATATATGTACCCTTTAAGGGAGGCAATGTACTAATTACTTATATCATTTGTGATTATACTAGGTGAATAATTATGCTTTTGCAACTTTGACATGTGCTAAATAATGTCTATAACAATATGTTTTCCTGCTAACATGCTTTTATCATTTCTGCTCTTAATGTAGTATGCCACATTGTGAAGAATTACATAAATCATCTTCTCAATGTCAAAGTTCCTTTGATCTTAGGTATTGATTGATGTTACTTGTAACATCCTGAAATCTGATAACACCGAAAGTATAAGTAATTTAATGTACGAAAAGGAATGAAGGTTATAAGGAATGCAAAAGAAGAAGAAATATGGTAGATATAAAGTAAATAAAAGTAAATAAATTATAAGAAAAGAGGATAAATGGTAAACGAAAAGTAAATAAAAAGAGAAATACGGAAATATGTGAATTATACACGAGTTGTAAGCAGAGAAATAAGGAAATCGAGTATAGACGTGTTATCCTACAACTGTAAATTCAGATGACTCAGTCTGGGCATGTGGACTCTGAAGGATCGCGGAGTAATTCGCCAAACCTTTGAAGTTAAACGCGCTCATGTCACAGTATAAGTCAAGATGGGTGACCTTCGTTAGAAGTCGACCCTAAATATATAAATTCGGCAATATAAATTACAACAGGGTTACGGACAAATGCCGACCATACCTGGGAGGCGAAATAGGGCTCCGAGAGTTAAAAGGACCTAACGGGAATTTTGAAAAAAGTCAGGGACTAAAATTTAATTTCCTAAAAATTATGTAGAACCTTGATAATATATTAAATATGAAATCTTGAGGACAAATGGGTCGCTACGGTGTAATTACGGTAGTTTCCGGAGTAGTATGTATGGAGAATTTCGCTAAAACACGAAAATTAGACTTATGTAGAACCCATGAGTTCGATCTAGATTTCAGGCATCAAGAAGACCTATTTTGTACAAGTGTAAAACATAAAATTTATTCCTTTATATGTTATTTAAACGTAGAAATAAGAACCACCTAAATTGGACGTGTATGGATGAAGTTATGACGGAATTAGTAGACGATGCGCAGGCTGCCTCAGGCAGTGCGACCGAGCCCAGCGGAAAGTGACACCAAATATTATTTATAACTTGGATTGGTCTGAAATTTTGATATGATATATATTTAGGTGTCTAGTTTTATTTGACATAAGAATTATATAATTTGGAGTAGTATAAAAAAAGTTATTAATGAAAACCGGCAACTAGGTTAAGTAAAGACCTTAGAAGGACCTAATTGCAATATTTTACTAAATGAAGGAGGCTATTTGTAAGAAGTAAAAATGAAACCATGAACTTGCTCACCAAGAAAAATTAAGAGAGGGAGACTCTTGCTTCAATCCAAGCCATTGAAATATATTGATTTGGATGAATTCTAGCCATTAGATTAGAAATTAATTAAATCAAAATTAAAATAAAAATATATAGAGTTAAAAATCAAGACATAAACTTCATTTTTGGAAGAACACATCTCCCCTCTTCATCCTCTCATGGTGGTTGAACCACCTAACCAAAGGGAGTCCATGGAATTTTATGATTTCTAAGTCCAAATAATTAGGGGAAAGCATAATTCTAAGGTAAATACCCTATACCTATTCTTATTTACTTCATTTGTGTATTAATTTAAGAGATAAATTAAGGGGAAATTCCAAAATATTAGGGTTTATATCACAAGGGGGTTGAATAATTATGATGAAATGATGAATCAATTGCATGGGACTTATATGTTTAGGAAATAAGATGAATTAATAATTAAGAGGTTGAAATCGGAATTCTAGCAGATTTCTAGGGTTGATTTCGAATGAAATGTTAAACATGTTAGGGGCCGAATTTCACAGGGTGGTAAAAGAGTAAGTTGTAGATATATGTCTTAGCTAACTATAGATACTAGAACCAATCTATTTGAACTTGTTTAGCAAAAGTTATGGCCAGAATAGTGGCCGGCGTGCAGGCTGACGTAAACAGACTAGGCAACAGGGCAGACCGAAATTCAACCAATTATTTGACCATGATAAATATTGAATTTGGGGAAGTGCAAAACATGAAATATGTAGGCTTATATATTTAGTTTTTCCTTGTAAATAAGTTTTGGCAGAAAGCTGGTATGTGAAAAGTTATATCTAAATAACTGAAGGTTGTTCCTTGTGCACGACCAGAATTAAACATGAACTTTAGATGGTAATTTCACTAAGTTAATGATGCGTCCTAGCAACACTAGCAAGTGTAGTAGTCGATCCAGTAGTATAGGACTTAGAGTCCCGTTATTGTATCCAAAGAGACTAAAGTTTGGAAGCCAATTTCGCTACTACTATTACTATTATTTGAGAAACAAAATTAAATTAATAAAGCGAATGGACAACTTTTAGAGAAAAACTTTATGTTTGAGAGGTTAGGATCCACACTCCCCTTTGACTTATCAGGATGCATAATTAATAACAAAACATCAGAATTGAGATTGGTAGGTTTTCTTAATTAAGGCCAATTTATCCTATCCAAAAATAAATTCTCAATTTGTGCCTAACTTCTATCCGGAAAATTAGAACATAAATCGCATAAACTAAAACCTAACTTAATAACTCTCCTATCAGGAAACAAGTTAAACCCACAATTCAACCTAGACTTCTATTAGAAAACACCTAAATTAAATTGTTATGCCAGAATGATGAAATCAAGAATGAAATGAATCAGAATTCAAAATCTAATCTTCTATCAGAAAACAATCAAGTAATAAAAACAATTCATTTATTTAAACATTAAGAATAAAGAAATCCACTTCTGACATAAATATCAATTTGAAAACAAAATTCTAAACATACTACATCCTGTCAATCAAGGGATCATGTTTCTCCTAACAAAAATAACTACTCCTCCATGGAGAAATCAATAAAACCAAGTTTCAGAAAGAATACGTGGATAAAAAAAAAATAAAGCAGAAGAAGAAAATTCAATTCTTTCATAATATAATCCAAAATTCATCCAAAGAAACATGCCCCCAAAAGCCTCCTCTTTTCTCTTTTTAAAGTCTATTTTTGGCTTTCAAACCCTCATAAATTCGTGGCCCTTGGATTAGATTATTAAGTCTCTTTAAAACGTGAGACGTCCAGATCTCACAGGCTGCCAGCAATCTCATAGGGTCCCTGTGAAACATTCTGCCCTCCAAGCTCTCTTTCCCATTTGCTTCTACTTCCTCTCAAAGTCATTTTCTCCACCAAAAACACTATGAAACAACCAAAATAACTAACATATGGCTAAAACACATAAAAGAATAAAAATCGAACAAATAACATAATAAAACCCAAGAAAAACACAAAAACACACTAATAATAATACTAAAATATATATAAATTAGACATATATCAACTACCCCAAACTTTAGATTTTACTCGCCCTCGAGTAAAACCAATACAAGAACAAAACAAAGACGTAACACACAACAAATATGCTCAATCCATCACTCGCAA
>CATIWJ010181666.1:0-10541 GCA_949640765.1 Croton laevigatus
CATGTGAAACAGCCCAAAATGACTGTTATACTAAAATGCTGTGAGCCACTAATGAAATCTTCATGAAGCTAATATCTTTTTTTCCTGAGTTTCGATTTTCTTTTTGTAATCTTTTATTCTTATTTTAATTATGTAAATATAGTAATTTCTTGGAAGTCTTGAGACTTTAAATTCTGCCTCCTAATTTTGATGAAAGACCAGGCTCTTAAAGATTTTCATGTACCTGGCTTCTATAATTCCAAAATTGCATAATGAATCCAACATTTTGTGATTTGATTGCTTCCCAGTCTGAAATTCCTGTTCTGTGCACGCAGATCATAATTCTTATATCTCAAATTAGAGTAAATGCTATGGCGGTTGTCTATATGAAATCTATTGATGTTCGTGCCCCACCTGACCGGTTTAGGAAGTTTCCCCATCTCAGAGATGCGTCAACAAGCAGTGTGGAACAGGTTCGTACTTGGGCCATGACTTTTCATCTCTGTTCAATGTTTTCATTACCAAGTAGAAAGTTTTCGACATGTATCATTTGCATAGAAGTTGCTAGTTACTTCTGTCCTCTGTTTTTGGTTCAGACAGGGAAAGCTTCCCAATTTTTACTGATTGACTTGGCTGTAACTTTTGTAGGTCTCTGTGGGTCAAGCCATTTATAGAACTGGCAGTTTGTTCAACCATTCATGCCAGCCAAACATCCATGCTTATTTCCTTTCCCGTACTCTTTTGGTTCGAACGACTGAACTTGTTGCCCCAGGATGTCCCCTGGAGTTGTCCTACGGTCCTCAGGTATGCCTTGTTCAGAACATTTCTTATCATGATTGCTTCCACTTGTTAGAAAGGAAGACAATTAGCATAATCTTCTTGTCCATGTGCTTTCACTGTTTCTCTGCTTCAATTTGCGTTATATTTTTGGGATGAGTTTTTTTTTTTTTTTTAATGGAATTCAAATCCAGTGCAAGATAGGTAGTTCAAATGGTGCATTATATTTGTTGGATGAGCTTTTGTTTATGTTATGAAACACAAACGGGTGGTTTCATTTCACAGGTTGGGAAATGGGACTGTAAGGACCGCCTTAAGTTTCTGGAAGATAGGTACTCATTTAGATGTCAGTGCAGTGGTTGTTCGAGATTAAATCCATCTGACCTGGTCATAAGTGCATTTCACTGTGTCGATTCAAATTGTGACGGTGTAGTATTGGATAGCTGCATGATCAACACTTTAAGCAAACTCGAGAGCATTCCCCAAGTTCCTGAAACACAAAAAGTGGACCCTTACTCGAAGGTATGGTTGTTGATTTGTAGTGGCCCAGCTTTTTTTCCCGTTAGCTGTATCAAAAGTCTGGTCACGTGTTTGCCTCCCCTAACTTTAAACCGAAATATTCACTGATAACTTACTCAACAAGAGCTGTTAAGCCCGTAAAATTGGCAAACCTTCTATATTTATCTATTGACTTGTATAGTGATGTAGATAATTCTCCTAACTTTTAACTGGACTCATATATATTATTAATAGGTAGATGATCTTCAGCATGTTGCTTGCTTTGCGCATGAACTAAGCAGTGGCTCTCCTCCACACATTCAACCTGGATTTTGTTTAAACTGTGGTTCTCCTTGCAACCTGGAATCTTTGCATGGAACCATGACGAAATCTTGGATCTATGTACAAAGGTACACTTTTATTTCATTCGATTCAACCTTTTGACTTTTAACTGAACATGCTTAATTATATCTTTAAAGAATGCACTGCTCAACTATTGGATATAGATGCAGACACACGAACATGTACATTGCCCTTTGGCTGTAAGAGTTTGAAATTTCATTCACAACAGGTTGCAGGATGCAGTAGTTTTGGAAGAAGTATCAACTCCATTACTTTCAGGTGCTTTAAGAGCTCTTGGAATTCTGAGGTCAATTTTGCATGCGTATAATAAGCACATTGCAGAGGTGAGTTTCAGAGCTTATCTTCCAGTTTTAAAGGGACAATCTGATCCTTGATGTTATGATTTTCAGTGTGGAATTTTCTTTTCTTTTTTTTTGTTTAGTTATATTTAGGAAATATATGGAACATAACTGAATTAAAAGGTCATTGTAGCCCACTCATACTATGTAGATACTTGGAATTGAAACTCATTTGAGACTGCAGTTGCAAAAGAAGAAGAATCAAGCCTGCATAATTTATCCAGCAGAATGATATTGGTTTTCTGTCATTTGTAGGCTAATGACATACTTGCACAAGCATTTTGTCAACTTGGAGACTTTCAGTCTGCGCAGGACCATTGTGAAGCATCAATTAAGGTAATTTTTGACAGTATAATTCTTTCACGTTAAAAAACATGATGAACACTTCCCTAATTTTAGGAATTGCTTTCTGCAAAAAGATTTATTAGATATTTTCAATCTGGCTGCAGATTCTTGAGATGCTTTATGGTCCTGATGACATTGTCATTGGATATGAACTGGTAAAGCTTTCAACGATTCAGCTATCCTTGGGTGAACCTTCTGCAATGGAGACCATAAATCGATTAGGTGCAATTTTCACTCGGTATTATGGATCACACGCAGACTTTATTTTCCCCTATCTGCAAATGCTGAAGAGAGAATCTTGCAATTTAACTCGTTAAGATTCTGATACTATTCTATTGTATATTCTGATACTATTCTGTTCTATTATTTTTTTTAACCATTTTGGGCAACTTTTCTAAATCCTTTAGAATTATCAGAAAAAGACTAGACTGCCACTGATCCAGAATTTTTCTTACAGCCTGTTTGAGAAAGCGAAAAATTAGAGTGTAATGCAAAATAAGGGTGTAATCCTCAATTTCGAGGCAAATTACACAGTTTGGAAACGTGAAAAATAAACGGAGTGAAGGTAAAATAAAATTTATATTACCCGTACGGCTTTCACCTCAATTTGAGGCGAAAATAAGGAAGAAACGGCTGTAAAGTTACTGTTTACACAATTCAAAAGTTATTGTTTACACAATTCAAAATTTATAAACTAATAAAAATAAATGAAAATTTTGATTTTCATGCCGTCCGGCCTCGTCACCGGCAACTAAGTCCAGAAACCGACCGATCTCAGTCCGATAATCATGTTAGATGCCAGAAACAGAGCGGATGGTGGCCGGACGACGGAGATCCGAATGGGAAATGGATAGTCCGTCAGGCCTTTTAAGGATCCAAACAAAAAAACAAAATCGTCCGTTGATCGGACGGGGATTTTGAGATGACCAACAGAATCGGCCCGGGGAGAGGAAGAGAACGATATACGGTTTGTCAATTATCATCGCCGAAAAACAGTCAGGTCTCCAAAGCATTCACGGGCGGAACGACCCGTTTCACAGGTCAAGTCGGGCGAAGGGGACGATGTCAAACGACGTCGTTTTGGCGTTTAAAGAGAATTACGCGCCTGGCCCGGAACTTTGAGAATATTATTCTTTGGCCCCAGAACTTAAATGTCGTGTTCAAAAATCTCCGTAAATAATTACAAATAAACCCCTAAACTTATTTTAATATTTCAATCATACCCTTTCAGTTTAATTTAATTATAAATTTATATTATTTTTGGAAAATAATTAGCTAGGAGAATTAATTGAATGTGAGAGTAATTTAATATGATTAAATATGCTATAAGCAAGGGATAAATTATTTATTTGCATTATGAGATTATTTAATAGTAATTAGAAAATGATTTAAGGAGATATTGAATAAGTAGTGGAATGCTCGTGTAAGTGGTTTGTGCTAGACAAAATTGTAAGAATGATGAGTTATGAAATTGGATAATATTGGGGTAAAATGTAAGGAGACATAATTAAGTTAGTTAATTTATAAATAAGAAATTATGTGTAAATAGTAAAATGGAAAAATTACCAAATAAATAAATTATTAAAATCGAACCATCATAATCAGTAACTGGTCAAAAACCTGTTTAACAGGCAATGGGGCTATTATGTTATCTTACGAATAGGATTTTGTTGACATGTTAAGAATACATTTAGCAATATTAATATTACTATTTAATGCATGTTTATACATTATATAGTAAAATAACAATAATAATAATATTAATAATTATTATTATTATGCACAATCTCAAATTACTTCCTACATATTTTATATCTTTCCAAATAAGGTAAAATAAATTTATTTTACTTTTTTTTATTTATTTACTTCTATCCGAACAAAGAGTATAAAATAAAATTATTTTACCTCTCATCTTATTTTACACTCTTATTTTACCTCGCACCCTTATTTTATACCCTCCAAAATCCAAACAAAGGATTAGTTATAACGTAGTAGATTTGTGGTCAAAATTAGTGATTCCGTTTTGTATTTTCAAAGTTAGTTATTCAAATCTCAGAATAGAATATTACTATAGGTGTGTAAAGATTATAATAATAAAAAAAATTAAATTAAGTAAAAATGAAACATAAATCCGATAGTCTGAAAGATTCTTCTCTCAGTTCCAGAAAAGAAAAGCACCTAATAAAGAAAGCTATAATCTCTAAACACCAGCAAAATTAAAACGAGCTAAAATAGTTCTTAGTTTTCAATAAATGCTAATCATAAAAATTTATGAATTACACCACAATTCTAAAACTTAAACAAATTCTTGTGAACCTTTAACACTGAACGACATGTCAGCGAAACTCTGTTCACTGTCCGGTGAATGACCTTCTGATCTGTGCTTCCTTCTATTTCAAAGCCTTTCTCAGAAATATCACTTAACAAAGAGTCCGTATCATTTATGGCCTGATTTTTTTTCCCCAAAGAATAACGGGAAAAGTAATGTAAGAACACAACCTGCAAACCAATTTAGAAACAAATTTAATTACATTACCTCATCATATTGATGCACTTCTCTATCTTTTATACCATGAAGGTAGTCTACAAAACAAAAGAACAAGAACAATTTGAGTGGATTGTGAGTATATATGCACATTTTATGTCTGTGCTTACACCAGATAGCAAACAGGATTTCTTTTATGCACCCACCTGAATAGGCATTATCCTTGAATATGAGTAAACTACGAGGCATCAAGAGAACGGAGAAAGATTGGTGGTTGTCCGTCTGAGTCCCCAAGTTCTCCTCAACGTTGTTCTGTGGCATATCTGTGCATTTTTTAAACTTTGCATGTGGTACAAAGTCCATGACAACAGGTGATCCAAGGGAGAGGATAGCTACTACAGGAAAATAAGCAGGCCCATCCTGGTGCGGCTGTATTATAAATGGCATGATAACAAAATAGTTGCAATATGAGTTAATTCAGTGAAAACAAAATACCAGTTAGCAAAAAATACACAAGGGTTCAGTACAAACCATTATTCCCTGGTCAGGAAGGTACTCATTAATGAGAACGTGATTAATTGCCGAGGGGAACAGCCCAGATTCTTCAAATATTCTTTGAGTAATCTTTGTAAGCCAAGGAGGCACTGCAATAGAGTTTTGTTGAGTAGATTCTGATAGGAGTAGATAATCAAGTTTAAAATTCAATATTAACCAATATAGATGCATCCAAATTCTCAGAATTCCCAAACTTCTCTAACAGTACATCTTATATGCTGCAAGCCAAAAGCATTACCAGCCACACATAACTCAGTGACCAATTAAACAGATTGAAATGAGCTTAGATAAGTGCTACAAAGACAAGTGTAGCACAACTGAAACTAAGTTAGTGAAAAGAATGATATATGATCTCAAACTCATTGATGGCACTAATTAGTTACAGTCCCCTGACAACATAAGATATTTTGGAAAATCTTCAACCATCAGTAAGAAAATTCAATAAATGAAATATAATTATTCCATAAAAATAGTTCTTACGGTACTATTCATATAAAACATGCAAAATCACCTCGACATATGCTACATTTTAACACAGGGCTAAAGAGTATCTGCTTTAGCAGTTCAGTTCAGTGCCACCAACAAGAACAAAAATGCATCCCAAACAGAAGAAAAAGCCAAGGGTTGCAATGAAATTCAACTCTATGCACCAGGGTGTATATTTGGAGAAATTGAATGGAGGATGCCAATTCAGAATAAATTCAAATAATATTCTAATAAAAAATCAAACTGAGACTGAACAAAGTGATAACAGCAGAACAAATGCTTCTCAGCAGATGCCTAAAATTTTCATGCAGCAATCAAACAATCATTTGGAGAGTTAAGAACTTAGATATAAAACACATTCCCACTTACAGTCTTGAGGTAATAGACCCTTCTCATGGACAACCCCACCTAAAAATAACCAAAGAGGAAACATAATCATTGATATGAAATGAAAGCTCAGCCGCTTTTTCGTATGCAATTTCCATGTGTGGAGAGTTTGTGCAGCTTTCAAAGAAATTCCTGCGTACCCCAATTCTGAAGCCTCCTATTCTTTAAAGACTTCCACTTTGATACAGGAGCTTCATAAACCTAAAAAACAACCAGCTTTTAAATTTAAAAACGAAACTGGAGGAAAGAAGGGATGAACAAAAGAGAGTAGAGAGAAGTGAGCACCTTATCTAGGAGATGAGTTTCTTCACTCTCTGTGATGAACTCAGGCTTGTATATCACAGTGGGTAGGTGCCCCACTTGAAAGTTACTCAAATTTCCCGCCATTCTCCTGCACATATTAGTATAACCCATTCCATATTTGAGAATAATAAATTTTACTGCAGAGAAAGAATGGGTAAAGTGGAGCAAAAAAATCCTCCAAACTCAGGAATAGACAAAAGTTATGATCACAATATTTTAAAAGAATGTAAAAACAAAAGCAACCCTTTTGGATCATATTGGACGATACTTGTCTCTAATAGGAGCCTCTATTTTGCAGATGCTAATTCTTCTCTTCACCCACAAACTCTAAAACGTGTAAGAATTTACATGAGAAGTTTGCAACAAAATAAGAAAAACAAAATTATATCACCTAAAGTTAATAAATTTTTTTTTTTTTTTGGGTAAACCAGCAAATCTTAGAGAAATCAAGGAGTTCAACGTTGATGGTAGGCGATAAAACACTAGATACCCAGCCCAGTGTTTAAACTCACTTGCAACTCGAGGCAAGCACTCAGCTGACACCCACTAAACTAGCAGCCAAAAGAACATGATTAATTATGCAAACTTCTATCAACCGATCCAAAACGTAATTAAAGTAGGAAATGATCAAACATGTCCACTTCATCACATTTTATGTGCTAATATTAACAAACAAAGGGTCCCTGTGGATTTCATTTCATCCAAAAGCCATGTAAACTTATTATTGAAACATATATTTAGATAATGAAACAAATCAATAAAAATACATAAAAAAATATAGAAAATTGTTCAATTGCTAAACAAGGTAATTATCCATCATATTCGAATACTTATAAATAAAATTTTAGCGTTTATTCAACTGGATTATATAGCAAATAAACATATTATGATCTTTTTAGAATCCACTTGGTTTAACTTACTGCTGCTAAAGTTTTTCCTAACGAATTCATATAACTGGAAAACGTATGAACTCGCTATAAATAAGGGAAACAATAAAGCAATTACGAAAATAAGAGAAAAAACAGGCACCTGGACACCGCTGCAACCGCCGCTCTTCGTCGCAGCACTAATATGCGGTGAAGAAAGACGTCGGAAAAGAAATATTTCAAAACTGCTCCATTTTTTGGGTAAATATACGTTGAGTAAATGGGCCTTCGAAAATCGAAAGTTGAGCGAAGCAATGCCCAACACTATCTTTATTCATGCGGTTGTTTTGGAGAAGTCCAAAAATTTTGGGCTCAAAATAAAAATAGACCACCCAAGAATGATAGTTTAAAATTTTAAAAAAAAAATTAGCCATTACAAAAAAGGAAAAATAGAAATTAGAAAAGCATTCTAAAGGTGGTCATTTGCGGTTCAGTTCCGAACAAAAATATTAAACATAAAAATAAAAAAAAACGACCCTCAAAAAATAAAATAAAAAACCGAACTACAAAGGGAAAAACTAAACAGCAACCGAACTGTTTTTTCAATTCGGTTTCTGTTGGATTAAAAATCGAAGTTTGATCAAATTTACGAGAGACTCAACTTTTCAAGCCTGATTTTTTCTTTCTTCCTCTTAATCCATTACAATCATAATTCTTCTTATTACTATTATTATTTAAAAAGAAAAAAAAAATTTGAATGTTGAGTACAAGGATTGATCACATTTAACACTTTCAAATACTAATACCATTAGCATTAGGATTATTTTTATTAAATAATTAAGTAATTTAATAAAAACATAATTATTTTTAAAAAATTGAATATGAGGAATTTTTTTGCAACAGTTTGCGTTGCACGCATTAACTCACTCATTATTGATTCTAAAGTTATAGTTAATTTGATTATTTATATATTGACAATAATATCCGCGTTAAATATTATTTTCATTTTAAAAATTCGTTATTCAATTTTATAAGTTTTTATCCATATTTTTAATTAAAATATAATATTAATACCTACTCTTAATTAGGATACGTTATTAATACTGATAGTATTATAATTGTTATTAATTGTATGCACGTCAAGACATAGCCCTTTGGCAAGTATAATTATGACCCAAGTATAATGGTTCGAATCTTTCCACTCCCAATTTCAAATAATAATTGTTATTAATTAATTAATTAATTAAAATTAATTATTGATAAGGAGTTACGCACCTAAGAGTAGCTTTAATGTGCACATGAGCTATTAATTCGAAATTGATACAATAAATATAAATTCATTCTAATTATACCGAATACAAGTTCAAATTGAATGTGCCAATACACTACTATAATTCTTATTATAGTATATAATTAGTTATACTAAGTCTATTAATTAGTATTACGATATTTACCAGTTTTAGATAAATATTTTGGCTTATTAAGCTATCTATATTTTAATTTATTTTTTAAATAATATTTCGATAGAATATAATTTAAATTTAATTAATTAATAATTGAAATAATATTTCTTATTAGAATGTAATTTAGATTTAATTAATAAATTATGAATAATTATATAATATTTTTATTATAATAAGATTTTAATTTAATTAATTAATAATTAAATTAGTATTCTTTATTAGAATAAAATTTAAATTTAATTAATTAATTATTATAAATAATTATAAAAATACAACTTTAACCTCAATTACATAAATTTTACTGTAGTGTTTTAGGTGAATCTAATGTTAAAAAAATTTTGTTATTAATTAATTAATTAAAATTAATTATTGATATGAAATTACACATTTAGGGTATCTTAAATGTATCATGGACTATTAACTTATTATAGATTAAAAAAGTGATGTAATTCCATCACACAAATTTGAACACATTTAAAATGAATAAAAGATCTACTAATTATAATTATAGCACAATGTTATAACTAAGTTCTTAAGAAGTCACAACTTCATAGCTAAACCTTTCTTATAAGTGTTTTAATATCTTGTATAGTTAATACAACCTAATTAACTACTTTTAGTAGCTTCCTTGCAAATTAATACCCTAGTTTATAATTCTATGTATGCGTTATAATTCATAATTGGAATTCATTTTAAAAAATAAATTCAATTAATTAATTAATAATTAAAATAGTACTACTTATTATAATATATTTTAAATTTAATTAATAAATTATAAATAATTATTTACTATTTTTTAATAGAATAAAATTTTAATTTAATTAATTAAAATAGTATTTTTTATTAGATTATGATTTAAATTTAATTAATTAATTATTATAAATAATTATAAAAAGATAACTTTAATCTCAATAATATAAATTTTATAGAAGCGTTTTAAGTGAATCTAATGCTACCTCATTTATTCGTGCTTTTATATATATATATATATATATATATATATATATATATATATATATAATGCCTTATTTTTTTCAAAACTCTAATCAACTGCCATTAAATTTTCTCTCTCTTCCATAAAACAATTAGAAAAACAGAAACAATAATAATAATAATCAGAAATAATAATAATAATAATAATAAGTTTCCTTGTTTTTAGTTTAGAAGTATTGTTGGTATTTAAAAAAAAAAGTGTTATTTAATACATTTTCCAAAGTTAATGCACTAAAATTTCTATGTTAAAAAAAAAAATAGAATGCACTAAAATTTGGTGGGTTATATTAAAAGCTTCATCCATCATCTCGAACCCGTGTTTTATCCGACGCCAAACTACACAGTTTTCCATCTGGACAGTCCGACGCCGTTTTGAATATTTTCAATTGCGGTTTGTCCGGTTTCCTGTCGTAATTCTGAAACCAGGTCCTTCCTAGTTGCGATCGATTTGGTGAGACCTGCGAAATCTGACCAGCGGAATATCTGAACGAGTTCAGGCATTCATAGTCGACCAGCGAAGGAGGAGCAACTCCACCGCCGGCCGGATTTGAGTTGGACTTCGAGACTCTTCTTCGAGTGAAGAAAAGAAATTGCTCAAATTGCTTCTTCAATTGCAGCAAGTCAGCAATTCGTTCAAACGCAGAGTCGCAGACTCACGCTCACCACCAGACCTCGACGACCACACCACCAGGGACGGCTCCGC
>CATIWJ010181723.1:0-12422 GCA_949640765.1 Croton laevigatus
CTCAGATTCTTAACACTATGGAAATTAAATTAAATTAACACTAAATTACAAAAGTTTTTACCAAATCTCTAATAAATATATGAACAGCTTATAGATAGAAGACTGAAATAACACAAAAGGATTAATAGCAGTTGGTATTAACAGTACCAGCATATATATAAAGCTTTTTTCTAAGAACTATATAGTGCGTGGCATCGTTATAATCCTTAGATTTAACAAAAATATATATTGCTAAATTACTGGATTATGAAGGTACATTGAAGTGAAAGAGCCAGGAAATGACAAAGGCAAAGACCATACATGCTAGCAAGAAATTCAAGAACCGATGACCTTGCCAGAAGTTTCGGGTTTCGGCCGTGTGCACTGGTGGCTGTGCTGTTACCACTGCAGTTTCATTCACATCATTCCATTGCTCTACCAATTCAACCTCATTTGGACCAGCAACGTTTCTCGCTAGTGATCCGCAAATCTCACAAGTTCTGCAATCAGATGAAGAAAGCCAACTTCAGTGATTGATTCTCAAGAAAAGAAAATACATGTATCAATATTTTAAATAACTACACAATACACATAAATAAATCCGAACCATAACACATAAAAGAGAAAGACCGAAAATAGATAAGTGCAACATTAAGCACACTTTATTGAGAAACCAAGTACACATCGAAATAACACATGTAGGAACACAGTTTCAATAAGTTCTCCTAGATTTCCTAAAAGTAGACGGAATTTTGAAAACTCAATTGAAGTTTCGGAAACATTTACAAGAGTTTCAGTATCTGAAACATTTCCCACATGACAATGTCAGCTATTCAGAAGTTTCCATGGTTTTCCTGGCTGGTAAATACAGAAAGCAAGATAATGATGTTCTTTGCGATCAGTATGAAAGGAACTGTGAAAAAAACATAGAAGAAGCCATATATTCATGAAAAATATCCTCTATTTGTCAAGCAAATTATGTGCAAATTATAGTACCAAACAGAATTGGATGACCTTGTCAATCCTTTGATACTTATAGTGAAACCATTTATTGGCTCCTGAAGCAGCCTCTTCACGTTTTCAAACTTCGGTTTGACCCATAATATAGAGTCAAAAACTGCTGAAAATAGCTATTGGGACTAAATAATTGTAGCTTGTGAAAGGTGGAAATGTGTAGTGCAAGCACTACGAAAAACAAAGATGGTAAAAGGAACAGAAATGGGAATATATGCCCAAAAAACTTAATCAGGAGGCCTTTAAATGTCTGCGTTAAAGTTATCAAATACATTTCAGCAATACTTCACAATCTAATGTCTTAAGTCACATGCAGGAACAATACATTCACTTTTTACATCTAAAGTTAGGAAGGACATGTAAAGTAGGCCAATAATTGAGAAGTAACCAGCACCTGATTTGTATTCCAATATACATACAACAAAGTGTGATCTAACAAAACGTAAACTTTGATTCAGGAAATATAATGCATTGACTACTGTTCTTACTCACAAAATGCAGTGTAAGTTTGCATGCTCACATTAACAAGCTTCCCCATCTTTCCTTTCTTAGTAAGGGCTTTTTGGACTAATCTACTTAACCCACAAAACATTTTTCAAGCCACAAAGATTCCTACACTAAACCCACAACAGAACAGAAAGGAATAACTTAACTTGTGTGGTTTAATAAGAAAAGAATACACTCAAACTCAAGAGCTTCAGGTAACAAATGAGCAGGAATAAGAAACATATCTATCTATATATGACATATTCTGTTTCACATTTGTTTCGAGAAAAAACATGGTTGCAAAGGAGTTGCAACCGATTAAATTCTTTACAAGATAAGAATTAAGATAACTATGTTACGGGAGAAAAAAAAAAAAAAAGAAGAAAGGCGTCACCAACTTTGAGTAAATTATCATACAGTTGGTATAAAAAAAAAAAATGCTGATGACAAGCTTCAAACATGCATGGCCCATTGACTCATACCAGCTACCTAAACTTTTCTTATTTTAAATAAATTATAATCAAACCACTTATAGTTGATCTTACTTCATTATCCACTCCTGTCACAACACAACAATATCTAAGACATGATCATTAATTTCGAGTTTTCGCAGCAAGTCAAAATGAAAATACTAATATTTAGAACACAAAGGCAAATGAACAATGAACTCATCTTGCTCGAAACCAATTTTCTTATGTTAAGACAATTATAAGCTCATCCATACTTCTTACCATTATCCAATGTGGGATTACATTCCCAAGATAAGGCACAAAGATGCATTTTTTCAACAAAAATAGAATAACAGATTTGTTGGCCTGCTTAGGACCAAAATGGTAAAGAATAAAAATATGCATTTTTTGGATAATTTTAAGAATCAATCAAGCAAAGAAAGATTGATTAAACCAATTACAAATAGGAAAGTGTGAAACTCGAGTGGTTCCATCTTTTGCTTTAATATTTTCTTATTCTCCTGATTTATACTACTTTTGCATCTTTATTTCTCTCTTTAGTCTGTAAAAGTGGAGTTTATTCTAATTTTTATTTCCACTAACTGAGAGAAAATATTTTTAATTCACATGTTTCTGTACTCTGGGTATCAGCATCATCCTTGTTGCCAGTAATTCAACAAAATATGCTCCATAATTTTAAGCCAAATTACTAATTTTATAATATAAAAACCAACAAATTCCAAAAACAACTTTAGAGATAATAAGCAAAGAAACAAACAACAGAAAGAAAGAAAATGGAGCTCACTATAATCCCATTTTCCTGGAAAACAAACAAATTGCTACAACAAAAGGAGTTCCTGGTAACAAATTTTCACTGCAATTGTTGCATCAAATATGGCATCATAGTTACAATCCCCTTTTATCGATGAAATTTAGCTCAGTGCACACTTTTACCACACTTGATAATATAACAAGTGAGTAAAACATTCTGCAACACTAACACTACTCTAAAAAAAGAAAATCTAACAGAAAACAGAATAAATTGACATCTTTATATAACAAGTTGATCAAGATCAATATTTTACCCAGAAAGATATTCATGCCAAAATCATTAAATGATCCAAATGCAAAAGAGTAAGACTTAAAAATTAGAATGAAAAAAAAAAATTGTTTTACCATTTTGTATGTACTTACTTGTTTCCCTTAATCTTGAACCAGGCTTCTGCACACTGTTTATGGGCAGCAGCCAAATCATCCTTGCAAGAACAACCTAACTCAATAGGCAAACCAGAATCCTGATTCCCTGCATCCAAGCTCAGATGACAAATCCTGCAATCTCTTTCAACCTTTGCTAAATGCACCTTAATCTCAGGCACCCCACACTCCAGATCCATCTCTGACACAGAAGATCTGTTCTCCTTAACAATCTCATTGCTAGAGCCAGACTCGCTTGAAGAGGTTCTTTGCTCTTCATCATCTGACTGTGACTGGTGGTGGTGGTGGTGGTGGTGCTGACCACTTCCCTCTACATTGTCATCATCAACAACATCAACAGCCACATGGGGTTTCTGTAAAGCTTCCATTTTTAAGACCCAAATGCTGAATCTTCATGTAATGGTATTGCAAGGCAAATATCATAAATACCCACCAAAGTACTAAAAACTCTTTGCTCTTTTGTGAGCTCCAAAAAGTAACTATAGTACTGTAGGTAGGTGCTTTTCTTTCCCCCTTTCCTTCCCTCCCTTCTCTCTCTCTCTCAATGTCAGTTTAGAACAGGAATTATAGAGAAAGAAGTATCAGGAGAGAGAAGAAAATACAGTATTGTGCAGAGAGTAGGAAAGAAGGTAGGTAATGAAAAAGATTGCTTCTTTTTATTTCCTTTCCCTTATGAGTATATTTCCTGTATTTGAGTGTAAGCTCTGCCCTTTATAAGCAAATTTATCAACATAATGATATTTTTAATTTGGTTTAGTGATTCAGAAGAAAAATAAAAATGGGGTTGCTAATTAAAATGATTGAGAGAAATAAAAAGAAAATTGCTAAAGTATTTAGTAGATGATCTGATGTTGAAGTGACCTATTAAAACTGTTATTTTCCCACAGACAGTATAGGATAATGTAAGGGGCCAAAAGCAGATTTTTATTTGTCTTCTTCAAGTGCCTTTATTAATATTTTTGGAGGAATTGGCCCTTTTTAAATTTAATTTTATCTTCAGATTTTATTAATGTTATGAGTTTCCTTTTGTGCTCTTCTCAATTCTGCCCTTTCAATGAGGGTGTATAAGTTATTTGATGATAAGGGTGAGATGGAGATTTTGAACTAATCATGTGCTTTAACAAGGGGGGTTGCTTCATCTCTTTACAAAAAGAAGAACTATTCGGCAGATCAGCAGTGGCAGCTTCATTATTTATTTTAAGGCCTCAACTTTTGATTTTATCTAATGTAAATATAATTAAAAGATTTGTCTCAAGTTAAAAAGTTTTGGTCAATTTTGTAAATCCAGAGACAGGGAGAGAGAGAGGGGACTTTGATAGGGGACCAAGAAGACCAACCAACTTCTGTTAGTTATTATTAAAATACGCCATAAGGAGGAGAAAGAGGTTTGCAAGTTCTTGATTATATTGGCAAGTGGCAATTAATAAAGTGAAAATTGATGATCAAGCCACTTAATGCAATTCTTTTTTCGCGCTAAGAAAACGTTTCTCTGTTATTATGAAATCGCTGGCAGGCCAAAAATTCAACATCTTTTAGATATGTGAATTAACTTGTAAGTGTATTTATGAAAGACAAATCAGTGTGATTTTGGTAATAGTCCGTTTCCATCCTCGAACCTAATTTAGTTGCTAACCTAATTTGAATTTCGGAAATATTAAAACGAAATCATAAAACTGGGGTCTCGCCCCTCAAGCAGTGGGTTTTAGAAATGGGGAAGAAGGTTGTTTTGGCATATTCATCAAAACTTCTCTATTTTCCTCGCTCTATTTCAAATAAAATAAGAAACTCCTTCACATGAAGCATATAAGTTCATCGAAAAGCATGTCTCAAAACAGGAAATTCATGTTACTCAACTACCTCCAAAACAAGTTTTGCCTGCTCAAATAAAACAGTTTAAGATTTTATGGTCTTTCATGGAATGGAAGATCATGTGTTAAATAATCAAGAACTAAGATTTGTACAAAGAAATTTCATTCTTTAATGAATCAAATCACTTCTGATACATTTTTCAGAAGCAGAAAATCTGTTAAACAAAACGACAATATCTCTTCGCCAATGGATATATTGAGCCTCTGCACAAAATCATATTCTTATCTATTATCGAGCAATTAATCATAACAATATAATCAACTGATTCTATACTATTTTTTCCCTAAAAATATAGGTATATGAAGAAAAAGAACTTAGCTATAGGTTTAGCTCAAGCTTTCAACTTCAGGTCGCATTGCAAAAGGTTGTGCAGGCATCTGGTTCGATAAAGAATCTGTCATCATCACCATCAATTTGTTTCTTCCTTCTTCAAAAGCCATATGGCCATTTCTTAAACTCTGATTTGATGACATTCCAATTTGTGAGCCGACAACGGCTCCTTGAGCCATTCTGTAGTTTGCAGCATTGCTTGGTATTCCACTGCTACTACTACTATTATTCTCAAGTCCACTTTTGATCCATGCAATATTGTTCAAGTCTGTCGCAATTGAAACTAGTTCTTGGCTTGAGAAAGTGGGAAGCTCCTCGTATTCCACAAACTCGGGCCCCAACAATGATCGACGGGGATCATTCCCACTTGGCATTGAACAACAACCATATCCACATTGCAAAGGGATCATGGGATCAACAGGAATATCTTTAAGGAATTTGCAGACTCCATCTATTTTTGAAGCTTGAACCAAAGGACCCTGAATAGGATTTGATCTCGAACATTCGGAGGCAATTTGTGGGCCAGTAGAAGAATTGTAAACGCTAAATGCACTAACACGTGGTTTAGGACGAGGAAGGGTGGGGAAGACTTGAGGCTCGGGGACAAAATTAATCACATTTACTTGAGAGACACTGTCTCTTTGAGGTTGGTCTTCCTGCTGGCTAGGTTGGTCGCCAGTTGGGGAATCTTTTTCTTCTGGGGCCCTGAATGAAATGGCATTACCACCTGAGAGAGTTTCTTCCGATGATGTCTTTGTTTGGTCACAGCTAACAGCTTTTGTTCCATTTCTCACTCTCAGTCCTTGTTTAAACCTCCCTCGTTCAATGCATCTGCGCCTTAAAGTAGAATTCCAGTGGTTCTTGATTGCATTATCAGTTCTACCTGGTAGGATCCTTGCAATTGCTGCCCATTTGTTTCCATGGATTGCATGGGCTGCCATTATAATGCGGTCCTCCTCATCTGCCCAATGCATAATGAATCCATCACACTTATGATTATTATTTAGGGTCAAAACACATTAATCAATATGAATGACAATATAAATTCTTATAAATTCATATCAATACACAAAGAACTAGACCACATAAATCGATCAATTCACCTTCACAGATCAGTTTGAGTTACAAGTCTAAAAAGATAGCATATGCAACAAAATGTGAAAAATACAAGTTCAACACATGCATAAAGAGAGTAAAACAACTTTCGTACTGACAAATCTTTTTCCAGCATTAATTGAACTATGTAAGGAAACATTCATCCATCACATGAAGCATGGTTGCAGACTCCAAATACCATCTTTGAAAACAGAGCAAATACTCACTGTCCAATAAGGTGCCAATGACAGGAGATAGAAGAAAGAGAGCATAACTACAATAATAAAGTTAAAATAAGGGCCAATATTTTTGTCTTTCAAGAAGAGATTGGGAAAAGAATCTCAAGGTAACTACAAATCCCAGTTGCATTATACATTTCATTAACACTGCATGAAAGATCTCTCCATTCTTTACTTCATGTGCCATGTCATCTTATTACCTAACAACCATAACTTGATCAATGATTACGACTATTGAAAAAGCCAACATGAGTTCATTCAGCAAGATTTTAAGGAAACAATAGATTCAAAGAAAAGAAGTTCTCCACTTGATATCAACACAACTTTCCTATTAATAACCATTGACAAATAAATATATAGCATATACAGGAACAGCTCATAATTGGAAAATTTGTAGGTTCAATTCCTCCTGGATGCACACCAATGGGACCCATCCCCTACATGAAATGTCACCTCAAAGATACATAAATGTACATAATTTATCCTAAAGCACTCCGCATCATCTTCATGTAAAAATAGATGATTAAAGGACAAAGTGACAAAGCATATCATTATTCGCAACAGCTTCACATACGAAACAAAGAAGGATTCAATCCATAAATATATCCATATCCATAATTATGGATTTTGCATGTATGAACAAATTATGCCACTGATAGCCAACCATTCTGATAGCCTATATCATATCATTGAAGCGGGCAAAGTTGATTTTAGACGAAGTACTAATATAAGCACTTAGAATTCTATAAAGCAAAGAAATGGAATAAAACCCCTGTCTAATAAAGTGAAAGTGATAAATGTCCACATTCTGATCACACTACTTTCATCAATTTTCGCAAATAGCACAATCATTGGAATTGAAAGAAAAATGAAAAACATTATAAGATACTGTTTTTCATGTACTAAGAGAATACAAAACAATAAACTCAAAAAGTTAGGAGTTACAACATAAAGTTAGCATTTGGCAACTAATAGTTTAAGTAGCCTTTAAAGCTCAAATTGGATAGACTTAAATTAAGAATAGCAAAATTGCATTAGATAAGCCTATGTATGAAAATGATGAAATACATTGCAAGCAACTTTCTTAGACAGAAGTCCCAAAATAAGTTTGTCATTTCCCTATAGATTTGTGAACATGCTCTATTTTTCAACTTGATTATTCCATACATGTCATTAAATTTCTCTGATTTTATCATCAAATAACTAAAAATCCCAAGGAAGTCAATTATAGCATAAAACACCAGGAGAAAGAAGAATATGCAAGTAGTTTACTGTAGCTTTGTAACATCTTCTTGTAGTTAAAAAGTTAATCATTCATTAGAAATGAAGAATTGGAAACATGAACATTCAACTACTGAAGGGAGCTATATATTGTCAGCACCCACCATTACTAAACCATTTTCTCCAAAATCAGACCTCCAGACAGCTTAGTAGGTGATAACCTATCATACATAGTTTTCATGGTGATAACTTATCGTACTCAATTCTAATTAGAGTAATAGCTTCAACTCACTTCAAAGACCACCAACTACCTATAAACAACCTGCCTCTATCCTTAACAGCATTGATATAAAACAGTTTTAAACATCATGCTGAAGCATAGCAATACATAAGACTCTGTCAACAGAAAAGGAAAAAGAATTTCTAAACCACAAAATTCTACTAAACAATTTATATAACCTATCAATTCTTTAGAAAAACAAACACATCTTACTTGTGCAGAACTATGGCACATCTTATCTAACTGGTATAGTCAAAATAAGAAAATGGTAAGTCTGAACTTCACATTATTTTCTGCAAGCAAAACTTAACTTTTCATGTTTCTGAGTAATGAAGGCATGAGAAAGAGTTCCTGAACCTGGTTTGATCATCTTTCCAATCACGTCATCAGAGAAAAAAACATCAAGCACAGGCATAAGATCACAGGTATGCAATTTTTGAAACTACTCGAACATTAAGAATGCCCTCTAAGAGGGTTACATTTCAAAGCCAACAGAACACCAACACACGAATTCATTGAAAGGTAGGCTTGAAATGAAAAGATTCAGGATTTAAGCAGAACTACAAAACTAATATAGAATTGATAGAAAGGTTAAATTTCCCAAACAAAACAAACAGCCATAGCAAACAAAACAAACTGCAATTATGTTGAGAATCACACCCCCAACATTAACCAAAAATAAACACCAACCCAACAATATATTCAAAACACAAAATAACAATAGTTAGCTGACATCATCAATCCAAAGAAAGAACCCAAAATCCTCCATTACCAAATCAAAACCTTGCATAAAACCCTGAACCCCAAAACAAACAAAAACAAAAAAGAAATTAACTTTACCAGTAAAAGGCTTGCGTTTGAGACAAGGGTCAAGTTGGTTACACCATCTAAGCCTACAAGATTTACCAGACCGACCAGGAATTCCACGAGCGATCAAGCTCCAATTTCTCGCGCCAAACTTACTAACAAGTTCAGTCAAAACAGCATCTTCCTCCGGCGACCAAGGTCCTTTAACTCTACTATTAACACCACCGCTACTCCCACTTCCACGGCCACCACCAGAACCACCAGCACCACCACCAGCCGACTCAGCTCCACCGCCGAGTTCCGACTCACAAACAGCAGTGGGCGAATCGGTGATTGGACTATCATTATCATTTTCAGTTATCATTACATCATCATCAGTTGGAATTTTTTCCATTTTCATAAAAAATTGACAAAAAGAAAACGTTTCGGTGTGTTATTGAAAGGATACTTGTATTTGTATATTGTACCTACCTTCCTAACTGCAAATTTGCCCGTACACACAGAACAAAGAAACTGGGTTTTATTAAGGCTAATGTTTCGGATTCCTGTTCAAAAAAAAAAAAGTTTCGGATTCTTTTCTTCCCATTTTGTTAGGCAGTTTTTTTTAAATTCCAATCTTGTCCCTAAAATACGGCGCCGTTTGTCATTTCTCTCGATCCTTTTCTTTTGACTTCTGTTGACTTTGCTTTTATATATTTTGAGTTGGAGGTGGGACCGATGGTATCTATTGAAATTACATTTTTGACCAGACATTGGGAAATGTTATTAGATAGAAGGTGCTTAGGTTTTGGATGTAAATAAAGTGGGGATTTTGGTTATTTTGGTAAGTAGCGGGTTTCTGTTATTAGTAGGCCAGAGAAACCGCCCAAGACTTTTTGAACTGTTCGAACTATATTCAGAATGACGGATGTACCCTTTAGTTCGATTTTGTAAAAAGAAAGGTTTTGTATAAATGGACTGGTCAGTGCTCATAATTGGGCCATTGTCTTTGACTCCACATGACAAGGCCCTGCTTGCTTATTTGACCATTTAGAGGTGCGTTTTGGTTTTACAGCAAATTTCATTGGGCATAAATATTACTGCAAAAGAACTTTATCAAGAGTTGCCATAGCCAATCTATGTGCTAAAATATTTTGCAACCAATGAATAAAGGAAAATTTACAAAAATCTCCCTATATTTTATCATAATAAATAAAAATCTCCCTGTTTATCAAGTATTATACAAAAACATCCCTTCATTTTAAACACATTAACAATAATATTCTTCTGTCAAGTTTTCCATTAAAATACAATAGAATTACTTATTTACTCTCTTCTTTTCCTATGTTTTCTTCTTTCTTTTACAACAATTAGAAACCTTCATTCATCAATAGTTATCTTCTTCAACCTATTCAAAACTGTAAACAACCATCCGCCCCTGCGATTTCTTCCTATTGTCAACGGAAATCAATTTTTGATTGAAAATACCGAAATTTTATAAATTATAAAGAGATGGAAATGCAAAACTGAAACAACGAAGATCGAAATTCTAAACAGAATGTAAATAATGAAAATTGCATCTCTGTTGAATTAATACTCAATGCAAACCACAAAAGTTGGGAAAAAAATATTACTGCACAAAACTAAATCCACAATATATATACATTATCATCCCAAAACACAGGCTGCTCCCAAAACAAAATTTATATTTTGCAAGATAGAAGTGGTTCGTCACGGCAACTGATCAAAAACATTCATACTGAAATCATATCCAAAAGCATTGAAAAAAACATTTTGATAATCAAACAAACCTCTAAGAAATTAAGAACTATCAATGTGCAAAGTAATTACAATCTCTCAATTATAGAATAAACTCATACAAAGTAACCCCAAATTAAATTCCCAAATAAACCCCTAATCACAAATTAAACCCACCTTATTCATTTTCTTGAAATTGCATTTTCATAGTTCCTGATGCTTTTTTTTAATTGAAGATAAGCAAAACCCAACCTTCAAACCTTCTGCATGGCTTCCAATTGAAGATAATCCCAATTTCATAGCTCCAGATGCCTAAATCCAGTAAGAAACTCAACTATACAAAATTTAGAGCAAGATTGAAGATAATCTGGCGGACTGAAGAGGTAGAGGAAGGTTGTCTCTTGCTGCTATCTTTCTGATTTTGGTGAGGAGAATCATCGATCATCCATGGCAGATTTGATGAGTTTTAAAATTGATGGGTTTTGATGGAATTTTCGAGAGAGAATAGGAAGAGACATAAGAAATTGGGAAGAAAGATAAAAGATAGAGAAGAGATATGATGGAGAAGAGATGACGGTGGTGTGAATCGGTGATGGAATTAGATTAGAGAGGATGGTGGTAGTGATGGAGGAGGAATAGAGGTTTGTTCCAGATGAGAAAATGGGTAAGTCACGAGAGAGCTAGGAAAGGGAAGGAAATGGTGGTTAGGAGGGGCAATTTTGGTATTAAATAAAAAATGCTAAGGGTTAATCCGAAATTTTAACAAAAAACCCGCTTAAATTGGATGGAAGGATATTATTGTTAACATTTTTAAAATAAAGGGAGGTTTTTGTATAATATCTGATAAACATAGAGATTTTTGTCTATTATGGTAAAATATAGAAAGGTTTTTGTAAATTTTCCATGAATAAAAGCACAATACAATCCCTCAATAGAGTTGGCTAACAATTGTACATCCATAATTTGAAGATGACTCATTACTCATCCTCGTTGGATTGCCTCAACTACTGCTTTTGAATCAGTTCTGCAGTTTTTCCAATTATTTGACAAAAACTCTGCCAATAATACACTGCTGAATTGATCACCTCCCTAGTATTCATAATCTGATTGTTAAAGATTCTATTATTTCTAGATTTCCAAAGCTGCCATATGAGACAACCAAGGAACAACTGTAACACCCTAAATTTATCTTACGAATAAGACAAACTAAGGTGCTACGGCTATCCTAACTATTAAATAAAGACATACATTTATATTTATACATTAGGACTCACATCAGAGTATCGTTAATTATTTTACGGTCACACTAGCTAATATAATATACATAAAGATAAGGTAACAATTATTTTTATTACATGCCAAATACTACAAAGTCTTGTGCCGCAATACGTACTGGGGAAAATTTTCAGTGAATGCTTCGCTCCGCTATCTTCTGTCTACTAATCTGCGAGTTACAAAAATAACTCGTTGAGCAACTCCATGCTCAGTGGGTACATATATATATAATTTTACTCGTAAAAATAAAATAGTAATACTTAAAAATAGTTATCAAACTCATTTCACGTATTAAAAATCAACTTTGCAAAATCATAAAATAAAGCAATAAATATTTATCAAACAATATCATTTATCATTTGCTCTACTGGTATTTTCGAACACCAAGGATAAGACTAGGGTTACAATTCGGAGATAGATCGCAGC
>CATIWJ010181740.1:0-22314 GCA_949640765.1 Croton laevigatus
ATAAAATAGAAAGTGTTGCATTGGAGATGAAAATTTTAAAGTGGGTGTGTGTTCATAGACATTTGTGCACATTGCTTCTCACACTTTCTATTATGTATGACACATAAGCTAATAGAAAGTGTTGCATTGGAGATGCTCTAATCCTTTAAAAAACTTACTTTTTTACCAATACTAATAAAAAAATAATAAATAATTACAAAACTTACTCAAAATGAAATGTAAAGAATTAAAAAAAAACAAAAAAGACAACTTAAAGAATTGACAAAAACGGAGGTGGTATATTTTATCAAATTGGAATTTTGAATGGTTATGCCTGTAAATACGACGCCGTATATTTAAATGCCACGTGCAGTATTAGATTTAAGAGAATCGTTACGTTGCCCGGGCAAAGCAAAGAGCCAAAGGCTTTCCCGCTATGGTAAGAAAATGCAATGCACAAAATGACTAATGAGGAATCAAAATGTGGAATTGACGGATTTTTCATCCCCTAATTTCTCCATTTTCTGTGTCTACAAGCAAGAATTCTAGGTTTTAGTCTTCACATTCGTGCGTTCTCCGTCTCCTTCACTCCAAAAGCCGCCATTGATCAAATTCACAGGTGCACAGATTCACATTCTCATTTTTCGGTAAAGAAGCACGAAATCATATAATGCTTATACTTATTTGTTTAATTAGTTTTTTGCTCTTTTAACTGTTTTATGATTATGGAAATCACATATTATGGACGTATTATTTTGGAAAGTTCGATGAAAAACTTTCAATGAGGATTACTATTTAATTGATTAATTAATCTATGCTCCTGAAAGATTCATTTTAGTTCGCTATTAATTGATTAGTTTGTTGTTTTGGATGATCTTGTATAAGCATCTGATTCAGATTAGGTGATTCCATTATGTTATGATAGTTCTGGAGACAATGTATTAAATTTCCATTTATAGCTAGCTGCTATCGTATGCGGAGTGCTCTGTTTTGCATATTTCAAAGATGAAATTCGTAGTAAAAAGCTTAATGATTAGTCGTTAGACTGTGTACATGACAAAATCTTAGTATTGAATGATCATCTTCTGTGTTTGGAGTTAGTCCTTGTTTGAACTTGGTATTTCTAGGAAGAAACCGAGATTTATTTTTCTCTGGACAAATGTATGCAGACAGGATGATCAGCAAACTGCATCTGTTGACCTATATCTACCTTCTAGGTTACATATTGCTTTCAACTGGAGTTATTTTGTACAACAAGGTATGGATAACATTGTTTTAGTGTGATTTTCCATAGTACCATTTACTTAGTATAATATTGTTGTTTTTCTTCCTTCATTGCCTTTTGTTCCTTTGCAGTGGATCCTCTCTGAAGCACACTTCAACTTTCCATACCCAATTACACTAACTATGATTCATATGGGATTTTGTGGTGTAGTGGCAATCTTTCTGATCCGTATATTAAAGGTTTGGTTCTTTCAAGCCTTGGCATGCCTTCATGTAATTTTGTTTATTTATTTTTAGTTTTTTTATTGAATTGAACTGCTTACTTGACTTGCTACATCCAAACACATATTTTAATTAGGTATTGAACCGGTTACCATAGTAGTTGTTAGCAAATTGCTCGTACTTTCAGTGGAAAAATCCACTTCCCAAAATATTACTACAGCATAACTGAAAATTGGTTGATAAATATAAATATTACTTTCTAGCATTTCTCCCAATCCTGCTGTGTTTCTCATGGATGTTTACAGTATTAACTGTCTTTATAACTTGGTCTGTACTTTTTGCTCTGTATGTATTGATAGATGATGTTTTTACTCGATAAATGTCTTGGCCTTGTTTGCTTTGAAATGACAAACATATCTTTATATCTAGAAGTCAATACATATGAATTAATAAAGGCATGCAGTTTCGAGGTGTTTAAAAATGAACTGTAGAGATATATTTTGTAGATTTAAGAGAAATTTGGAAATGGTTGCTGGTCTTCCTCCACCACCCTCTATCTCACTTTTCAGTTGACTAATAAAAATTGCTAGTAGGATATTTTGTCCTTTTGTTCTTTCTTTGCTTACTTTTTCTTTATTTTACTATTTCTGCTTTCTTTATTTCCGTTTAGATGCTTGACATGATGGTATCTCCTTGTGAGCAAGGCATTGTAATTGTAAAATTATTTTACTTCCTCATAATAGTTTGAATCCTCTCAACTGGTACAGGTTTTTCCTCCTATCAGAATGACACTCAAAATGTAAGGCTATGGTTTATGTACTCTTTTAACATATCATCAAAATTGTGCTTTAGCAAATAATTTATTGTGTTTGCAGATATTTGACATGTGTGGTTCCTATAAGTGCTTTCTTCACGATGAGCCTATGGTGAGCAATTTATGTTGTAGAAATTGCCTTCTTATTTTAGATTAGAAAATTTATCTCACTTATATCACAGGCTTGCCAATCATGATATGCAATTGACATGATATTATCAGAGTTTCACCCCTTGTTAAACTGTTTAAGCATTATTCTTGTTTATAGGTTTGGAAATACTGCTTATCTGCACATCTCAGTGGCCTTCATACAGATGCTAAAAGCCATGAGTACGTTAACATCTTGTTTATATCTTGGGTGAGAAGGATCAAGTTACAGTTGGTGTAAGAGTAACAAAAGCTTGCAATCTCTAACTTCTTGTATAATGCATGTTTTACAAATCAGTTTTGGGAAAAACGTCCTATGCATGCTGTGATATCAAATTTCTAGTTGATTGAATGCTCTTATCTATGCTGCGAATTCATTTGGAATTATTTCCTATTGGCTCCGGCGGAAAGAAAAAACTTATGGTTTGGATGACTTGGAATTCTTTCCTATTGGCTCCAGCGGAAAGAAAAAACTTATGGTTTGAATGACTCCATGGTGCATGATGGTTTTTGTAAAACTGAAAATGAAAATAATGATGGCTGGTTGTGATAGAAGAAATATAAATTGGCACTTGAAATGAGTTTTACTTTATCATGCCTTGGAAAGTACCAGTGACTGAGCCTTTTTCATTTTCTTTGGCAATTTGCAGTGCCTGTGGCTACATTCCTTGTGGCAGTTGTATGTGGCAGTGACAAATTAAGATGTGATGTATTCTTTAACATGGTGCTGATCAGTATTGGAGTTATTGTCTCCTCATATGGAGAAATTCATTTCAGCATTCTGGGTACAGTTTATCAAGTTGCAGGAATGTTTGTAGAAGCTCTTAGGCTTGTCCTTACTCAAATTCTGCTCCAGAAGAAGGGCTTGACCTTAAATCCTATCACAACCTTATATTACATAGCACCATGCAGGTAGTTGGAGTCTGACATGGTTGATACCACTACAATGCAGTTATAATAATAACATTACAATATATGTTTTTTCATGTTGATTATGTCAATTGTCACATATGAATATATCATGTTGTCCTACTCTTAAGTGTTATCTGATAAAAGATGGAAAGTGGGGTGGGTGGGCAATGCTGAACTGCTGAGTCCAGAACGCTTTCATCAACCAATTTACAATCAATTGCGTCTTCTAAATTTTTAGGCTAATCAGTTACCAAGAGCACATGTATCACATGATTCCAATGGGCACTCTGCGGTATTAGTTGCCTAGGATATGTGTGATTCTTAAGAACAAACTATTCTTTTGGACAATTAATTTGGAAGCATGCATTATTTTGCACAATATACTTCATGACGCTTGGATGGTTTGCTCAGTTTTCGTGCATTTCATGTGCAGCTTTCTGTTCTTATGTGTCCCTTGGTATTTTCTGGAGAGTTCTGAATTCGAGTTTGAACATATTCGGTTCAATTTCTGGATATTTTTCTCAAGTGCCTTCTGCGCTCTAGCCTTGAATGTTTCAACTTACTTGGCAATTGGTCGGACTGGAGCTGTTACTATCCGAGTTGCTGGTGTTCTGAAAGATTGGATATTGATTGCCCTTTCAACGTTTATGTTCCCTGAGTCAGCAATTACTGCACTAAATATAATTGGATACAGTATAGGTAATTGCTGTTCCAAATTTGCAAAATAAAAAGGTTCCTCTTAAATTTATGGGTTCTAAATACGCTCAAATTCTTTCAAAATATGCTCAAATTCTTTCTTTTTTTTTTTTCTTTTTTTTTGCTTATCAGCTCTTTGTGGTGTGATCATTTACCACTACTTGAAGATCATGGATGTTCATGCCTCTCAACTTTCTTCCGAAAGTGTCCCAGATAGAGCAACGGTCATTCTTTTAAACATTCTCTTCTAAACTCATAAATTTGCTTCTTGATATTTATTATTCATCAATCATCATCTCCTTGAACATCAAAACTCTATCCATTTTTATGGTTGCCCTATATATAGTTAGTTAGTATTGTCCTTCAGTCATGAATGTCATGTGATATGATGCAGAAAATGCGCAGAGCTCTTTATTGATGGTTGCTGAGGGAGTTAAACTATGAATTGTGCTAAATTTTTTTCATTATTTTCATAAATGCAGGGGAAGAAATCATCTGATGTACACGAACCTGATGATCAGGGAAGGGAAACTTGGAATATCTCTGTTGATGCCGATGAAGCGCCTCTTGTTCCTTCTTCAAGGACGTCTTACCTTAGATGAAAGCCTGTTCAGTAGCCTTAAAGCTGGAAAAAAAAGCAAAAGTTGCATGATATAGTTGTTAGCTAATCAAAGCCATATACCAACACAATTCTTTTGTAAAAAGAATAGAGTACATGTCATTAGGATTCAGGTTCAGAATTACAAGTGACTTTGTGCCAGTGCAAATGCAATTAGTGAAGACCACGTTAGTAGTTGCTTATATGCTGCTACCGCTATTAACTTCAAGGAAAAGACTTCAAATTGCTCAGTACAGATATTAACTATATCATCTAGTATGTGCAGTTATCCATGTATGAAATTGAACGTTTTTGGTAGAATAAAACCAAAAAGGGAACGTTTAAATGCATTCATATATTAGGGGAATAAATTTCTTTGCCAGCACTAAAACTTCGAAGGATCAGTAAGGTCCATTTTTAATTAATAACATAAAAAGCCCAAATTTAGATTTGAGAAACACAAAAAAGTCATTGGCCGATATATATGTTTGAGAGTCTGATGAATTCGTAGTTGGCATTCATGTATGAGTGCAACTAATTTTTTTTTTTTTTTCCAAAAAGAAAGGACAACTAATTTTTTTTAGTACTTTAGATAGCTGAATTTAGTAACTAAATTTAATTGCAATGTGCACTCCTATCTTTTTTGGTTAATGCACTCCTATCTTTTTTTGTTAATGAACTGGATTTAATAGGAATATTTCCACTATGGATTAATAGGAATACTTGGACTTACTTCTTACTTTTAAGTTGAGAGCAAAATGCTGCTTTAATTAAGTGTTTTTTTAAAGTTAAAAGCCGAAAAGCACGGTAATGCCAGACACCCTTTTATTAGGCGGCCGAAGGAAGGCGAGTCGGCGTTGGTCCTTTTTTTCAAACAAAAATTTGTTTGAAACGACATTGCCCTATTAACTACGACGTTTGATATCATATCCCACTTCATATTATAAACGGCTGCTCCCTCCGCCAACTGATTCAAAGAAGCAAAAACGGCTGCTCCCTCCGCCAACTGATTCAAAGAAGCAGTGCATTCCAGAAACGAATTCGATGCCATAAAATGTTGCTGTTTATGCAGATGTATCTTCCTAAGTAAACACAGCCACCTTACCATCGTGCGTCAGCCATGGCTGGAGATGCTGCGGGAGGCAACAAGTCCTCCGGCGCTGTCACCGATGACGCGTCGGCAAGGGAAGGGAATAGAGCGGAGCCACAGTACATGTCGGCAAAGACGTCGGTGTGGTGGGACATCGAAAACTGCCAGGTGCCTAAAGGCTGCGACCCTCATGTAGTTGCACAGAACATAAGCTCTGCTCTTATGAAAATGAATTATCGTGGTCCCGTCTCCATCTCCGCCTACGGCGACACTCATCGGATTCCTCAATTAGTTCAACATGGTCTTTCTAGCACCGGAATCGCCCTCAACCACGTTCCTGCAGGTAATATTTATTTTCTAGCTTCTCTAATTTATTTTATTTGTCTGTATTGATTATATATTTGTTTAATTCGTTTTGGTAAAACCCTAGTTCTCGTTGGTTAAATGTTTATTTTTCCTTGAATGTGGCCTGCGTTTGATTCCTATATTTGTGTTTTTCAGGCTAGAATAAGCTGGTATGCTTGAGAACCATTTTTTCACAATTTTTATGATAAAATTACAACAATAATCGTTTCACCAATAAATTTTCTAATTTAGTCTTACTTTTTTACTCTTCCAATTGAAATTTTGCCTATATAATGGAACCTCCCAAAATGTGGAAAAGGCTCTTTCTGAAGTGCTTTTTCTTTTCTTTCACTTTGTTGATAACTTTCTCAATTTTTTATTTGCTTTCACTTCCTTTGACAATTTCCTTTCCTATATCAATGTGCCTTTTCATGCATTTTTCTCTGTTTTAAGTGGGTGAAAGAGTATGAGTTAAAGCCTTTGATTGTTTAGGCGCCTGGTTTACATTTCTACTACATTGAACAGGTGTGAAAGATGCAAGTGATAAAAAAATTCTAGTTGACATGCTTTTTTGGGCAGTGGACAACCCTGCGCCAGCAAATTATTTGCTTATTTCTGGTGATCGAGATTTTTCAAATTGTCTTCATCAACTAAGAATGAGGAGATATAACATACTTCTGGCACAGCCACAACAAGCATCTGCAGCTCTTTTTACTGCAGCAAAGACTGTATGGCTTTGGACAAGCCTTTCAGCTGGAGGAGCTCCACTTAGTACTGATGAACAAACGCAATTTGCTAATGCTGGCAATACTTACTTTCCTGCAACGTCTCAAAGCAGCTGCTCTGCACCCGCTCAATTCAGCCAACTAACAGTTCTCAAAGCTGAAAGCCTTCCTTCGGGTAATCTAAATACTAATATGAGGGTTGGGGATACTAAATCTAAAGGGAAATATCATTATAATTCCCCGAATCAGCCTGGTATATCAAGAGCCTTAAGTGTGCCTGTTGCAATCCAAGAAACTAAGAGCAATGATTACTCTAATCAGCTAGAGCCTCCACAAACAAAGCTGTTTAAGAAAGCTCCACACGAATTCTTTGGATGCAGTAAGAAAGCTCCACACGAATTCTTTGGAGGCAGTAAGCCTGCTGTCTCCACAAGTATGTCCTCACCCAATTCCTTCTCTAGTGATTCTGACCCTGCAAAAAGTAGTGCCAGGAATCCTCAAAATCAACACAATCAACTTGTAAGGTCAAATAATTTCTCTATGCAAAAACCTGCTTTTGCACATGATAGCTATTCCCCGAATTCGAAACCTGATGGTTTTAGACTTTCTTTAGCCTTGCCAACAGTTGTGCCTAATGGTGGTAAAGTAGGTGCATCTGAATGGCCAAATTATATTCCAGACGCTCGAACTGTTGGAGAGTTAAAAATGGGTTCTCTTGGGCCTCCTAACCGTGCTACCTTAAATGTACTACATAAAGATCATAGGATGCATAGTAGTCATGCAAACAATCGGAATTATGGTGGTCAAGATCTTCCAGTTTCTTCGTTCTCTCCAGCTGGTGGCAGCACTACTGTTGGCAATCTTATTTTGGGAACTCAAGGAAAGTTAATACATTCAGAATATGTGCAAGGTCTTATAGGTGTCATTTTACTGGCTTTAGACACTCTGAAAGCTGAAAAACTTATGCCTAATGAAGCTAACATAACGGACTGTATTCATTTTGGAGACCCCAAACATCAAAGTATTGATGTACGCAGAGCTTTAGACAGTGCAATTGAGCAAAATATGGTTTTGAAGCAAAAGCTTGGTGCTGTGGAGTTGTATGTTGGTAAGAATGACAAACTATGGAAGTGTGTAAACCCAATTGGTGGTAATCCTAACCAGTACCCAAAAGAAATGTGGGATGAAATACAAAAGTTTCTCACTTCCTCCGCTGGACGATCAGCCATATTGGCTTCTACTTGCAGGTAAGCCTGTGTATTTATTTTCTGTCATTTTGGTTCTCTTTAAATGTAGTTAGTTATGACATGATTACTCTGGTTTCCCGTTGATTATATAGGTATGAAGCAGCAATGATTTTTAAAAAGGCATGCTTGAAAGACCATGCTTTGGGTGAAGTACTTCAAATCTTGAATATGATTATTTTTCCAAAAAAATGGATTACTCATCATCAGTCGGGATGGCAACCAATTGCTGTTACCCTAATGCAATGAGAGATACTGGTGACGGGATTGATCTATCAAGCCATATTAATATGGGAACATACGTAGTTAAAATTTGTGTGAAGCGAGTCAATATATTGGAGGTGAAGATTCTTTGATTGGGTGATCAAGTTGAAAGAACTGTAGTGCGGAGCATTTTCTCAATTGATGAATTGAGGAAGTAGGTGTGAGTTTTATCATTTCTTTTCCCTCTTTTTTGGTTTTTTTTTTGTTTACAAAAACACCGTTGTTAGCATATAAAAGTCAGTTATGACTTCAGAAATGGTTAGATTTAATAGGTACTATGAAGTTCTCACAAATTTTGGACTTGAGGCTCTAAGTAGCTTCTGTAATCTAGGTCTTTACAAAATGTAGGCTCCGTATCCTAGATTTTTGGGGTTAGTCTCTATTAGACATTGCTCAAAGTGGATCGGAAGCCATACGTACTTTCAGGAAAAAGGTGTTACGTAGGCTTATCTGAGGAGACGAGTCTCTCTCTCTCGGTAACCGAAATGGAATTTGCATCTAAACTCAAGTTTTAGCAATTCAATTATCAATATGAAAGTTGCACTTTAAGTCTAGTTTAGAATGAGATCATCTTTTGGAATATGGCCAATGATGCCGTGATATGTTTGCGCGTGAGATCTTGACGGAGCTTAAGTTTTTTTTTGGTGAGGTTGAATTTACAAGGTTTATGATTATGTGTGGTTCTTATAAGCTAGTGCTTTGGATATTTGAAGAATAGAAATTTTACACTATTTCTTTCTTGTTCAAGATTTTTGGATCTTGGACAAAGTTATGTTATGTGCTCTAATGAGCAAAACTGTTATTAATATATACTATCTGTTTTAGAAATTTATTACTTTGCTTTTATTGATGCTATGCTTGTCTATGAAGTTGATATTTCTATTATTCTACAGGGAGGTTCAATACATTTTGTATTCTAGTTATGATTTTCTGAATTGCATATTCAATCTGAAAAATAAAATGGCTTACCTTCAAACAAAACTAACTGATGATATTTAGTCTAAGTTCTTATAATAACGTAGGCAGATTAGTTCTTACATTGAAGATAATTGGTGTTCGAGAAATTAATGTTCTTATATGGTAAGGTTTGTTTGTTTGTTTCGACTAATATTTGCTTAGCTAATACTACCTCCGTTTTTATGATATGTTTACATTTCCGTGTGTTTTTTTGAGTTGTTTATATTTTCATTTGTAGTAAGTTTTATAATTGTTTATGATTATTTTTTATTGATATGGATGAAAAAATAAGTTTTTTTAAAGGGTTAGTAATTGTTTATTATTATTTATGTATTGGTATTGGTGAAAAGTGGATTTGTATTGGTATTGGTGAAATAGTGAATGTAAAGATATGAGAAAAACGGGGGTAGTAACTCATAAGCGGTCATACAATCTATTTATGAACGCACAAAAAAAAAAAAGAAGTAAATTTTAATCGAATTAGAATTAGATGAGAAAATTATTTTAGAGTTTTTTAAAATAAATAAAAATATAATAGTCATTAACCTTTCGTTTTTTGAAATTCAATGATACGAAGAAAAAACTAAATACCAAAAAAAGGTATCATGCCCTATGTCCCTACACGATTGATCAATCACTTTTATCAAATTTCAGGTGCTAAACTGATAAATTGCCAATTTGCTATATCATCGAATTTTTTGCCTCTCTGAACTTGGAAAAATTTGTACAATTTGATCCTTGATGAAAATCAAATGGGCACGTGTCCTGTACACTCGTTGACGTGGTAGAAGATGTAACTTCCCTAGGACCAAATTGAAATTTTGCCAAGGCCAACTGAAAACTTCGCCTTACATTGTCTAGTTAGGTGCCAAAATATAATTTTTCACTAAAAATACCAAACTTCAATTTCTAATGATGAATGGAGGAAACAAGGGATCCATTAGAACCGTTTTTTGATAGGGATTTTGGCTGTGGTCTTATTTTTATAGATTATTCACTGTTTGATAGGAAAATGAAATAAATCGTTCTACCTCCATTGTTATTGTTCGCCAAAAAATGCCATCGAAATGTCCGGTGTTTATACCAAAAGGAAGAGCTCGTAGAGGGAATTCAGGATATGCATTTACACTCTTCATCCGACTGCCGGAACACCTACATTTTTGCACTTGAAATTTTTGTGTTGTGTGACCGAATTTTTGACCTGCAGAATTTTTTTCTCTAACCAATGAACAACTAAGCAGAAGGTACAACAAGACTTGCCATGGCCTAAGGAATCTCTTGGTGGCTTGGAACGTTAACGGGTTATCGATGGCTAAGAATTCACTGGTTAAAGTTTAGGTTGGCCAAAAGCATTTCCTTACTATTGTTGTTCTTTAGATTAAAAAACGCATGTCTTTAGATGTCCTTTTGCTTATATCTGGAAGTTTTTTAGATTGAAATTTGTTGTTATTACGATTTGAATATTTTGCTTTTATTTCCAATTCACAACAGAATTGGAAGTTGCTAGAATATTAAAAGGAGAAGCGGCGGCGACGGTAAAAATCTCTGAAGAGCAGCGCTTTGTTTTTCTAAAAGTTGAAGTTTTTTTTTTTTTTTTGACATAGATACACACACATAAACTCACGCACCCAAAAGGAGGTGTGGTCTTTTCTCCACCAAAAGTTGAGAGAACGGAGAATCAAACTCACGTCGCTGGGCCTCCAACCGAATGCTCTTCCACTGCACCTCACACGCTCCCCGTGAAAGTTGAAGATTCTAGATTATTTATGAAATAATCCCTAGAAATTTATTCCTTTTTCAATTAAGTTCTTTTTAGACATACATGAATAAAATTTTATTACAAGTTTTAGAATTGAACTATTATTCCATGCTATGCTTTGCTGGCGGATGTCACACCCTACTAGCGGTTGAACACGCGCTCTCCATTGCCAGCATCGCTATAGGGCAAAAAGTACAACATAGTTACAGTCGAGCAGGACTGAATTCAGTTTTAAAATGATTACAGTACATGCATCCTAAATAACATATTGAAATAAGAACAAAAAGTATAGTCTAAATTCGTAATATTGGATGACATAACGAAAATTTATAGATTTCATTCACTTTCTCATGAATCGATATAAATAAATATACAATATATCTGAGACTTGGGACATTAATGCATCCCAAACTTAATTGACCTGTTTATAATTTGATTTCAAGAAATGAACAAACTCCATTATTCCGCCTGAATTTATCGCATTATGGCAGGAAAGGATTGTGTGAAGGATTCGTCTCTTTCTGCTTTTTGTAAGCCCTGAGAAGCAAAATAATGAAGGAAATATCATCTTTATATACATATATCCATCAAAATTAAGTTTTCTAACTCAATTTGACCACTGTTTTGGGTTATCACCTGGTGGCATTTAATCCTCCTAATCCAATAGTTCCCAAAATAATAAAAAGGAATGGTATTCGGATTAAAGCATTATTACTTCTTCCTCCATGGCCTGTTTGCACTCCGGTTCTCACAACTCGAGAGTAGTAGGTCGCTAATCAAGAGAAAATTCAGGCTAATAGTGACACCATTAAGACAGCACAGAAAATGAAATCAAAGGAGAAAGGGAATTCCCATTAATTTAAATTATGAAGTTACCTGAACCTGAATCTGCTCTTCTTGTACCTGTGATAATGATGCATAGCAAAAAATTTCAGTCTCATTGGTTCTATGTGATAGTTTATCTGACCACCCAAACTTTTTTTCAGAACAGGGTGATTAGAGATTTCATCATGGTTTGCAAACCCAGATCCAGACGGACAAATTTTTATCAGATAACTCAAAATAAACAGCAAAATAAATGGGTACATTCCTCAGGCTTGACAAAGAGATGAGTAGGATGTGCTCCCCAGGATTTTCAAGGCAAATGGAACACATTTATCCATGATTGAGCAAATTATTGAAGTTTTAAGGTCTACATTCCACTGGTATCCTGCCTGCACTAAATAAAAATTACCATAGGATTAAGATATAATAAGATATTGACCAAAAGAAGCCACAGTATTACATTAAAAAGGAATGAAGATATTGACAAACAGAGAAATTATCAAATTGCTGTCAAAAACATAAAAGGCATCAGTGGTGTAGCATAACACAATTGGCAATCGTCACCAATTAAAACAACAACAGGTCTGTCAGCAAAGCGGCAAGTAACATGCAGCAGACAAATCAGTTTCTGCTAGCATCAATAGAAAGAAAAGACAAATCAACGTAACGAAAGATAACCTAGAAGGCTAAAGTGTTAGTAAAACACTGCCTACAAGAAAAGCATGAGTCCTGAATAAAACTAAATCAATAACAACAAATTCATATCAATGCCTACTCCAGGTTTGATGAGCAACATATGGATAAACTAATCTGTCAATTCATCACTGAGAAACACAAGGCTGTCTTCACCAGTTATTACTCCTCCAGAAACAGGATTAACCTCCAAAGATCCAACCTCACCATCTCATGTGTCCATTTAAGCATGTCTCTTCCCTTCGTAATTACTGTTATCAATTTCATCTCCAAAAAACTACTCCATTTCAAAAGGAATCTCCTAGAACAGCGCAAAGGATTCATGATTTCAACTAAGTTCTCAAAGATTCCATCTAGAATCCAAGGGAAATGAAATGTTTTCAATAAAGAACATTTTTCTTAAGAAAAACAAGAAAAGACAACTTTGTCGCAGAAGGCATGTAAGAGTGTAAGTACCTCATCTTCTTGAATGGCTTATTTCTCTGGCTATACAATCGTTCAGTGTGATTTCCATCTGGAAAGTATCAAAGAAGATCAAGTCACCAGGCTTCCAGTCCAATTCCTGTTCTTGTAATTACAACACACAATGAACAGATGTAAGCTCAATCCATTTGAGACAGACAATTATTCATCTTGCAGTGAATTGGGTCATATATATGCCAAGAATGTTCATAGCCAAGTTATGAGTTAGGCTCCATATACTTTGCATTAATCCTTTCCCCTCTGCCTCTTCATCCTGATCATTTGGGTGCATAAACATATAGATCGCAGAAATCTCCTTTATATTGTGGTCCTGATTTCTTCTACCAGTATTTATGCCACCACTAATTATTTTTCCACAATAATTGCATTTTACTCTTTTCTTCTATCCATCTCAAGCAACACCAATATTCCCAGCCTGAGTCCATATATCCAAATGATCCATGAGAAGCCAATGTCACAGCCAAGTCCTCATCACCCATTACTTTCTTGGCTTTCCGTATGTAATCATTTGAAGCTTCCTCTATATCATTTTATTCATTAGCGTGGAAATTCAAAGAAGTTGCTTGTATTCAGATTGGCTTCTTTTCTGATCAGAACAGCATCCTTCCAGGTTTCTTCTCATATTGCAGCATACATCCTCAAGAACCTTATCACAGTGAGTAACTTCCAGACATTCTAGGTAAATATTTTTTCCAACCTAAATATTCCACCACTAACTATTTAAACACAATAGTTGCACTTGTCCTTCCAGTTCCTGTGATCTTAAGCAATGCTATGCTTCCATCCAGGATCAACATACCCTGAGGAAAGAAGTCAGGAATCTATGGTGATTATTATAGCAGCAATAAATTTATAGCCTTCACCCATCAATTTAAAGAAACAAAATTAAGAGAAGGAAAAAATGTGCTAGCGGCAAGCACTCGAAAAAAGGTTGGGGGTTTTTATTAATAGAATATACCTTTTTGGCACTCTGGAAATCCTTCTGCTAGTGCAACTAAACTGTTATATGAGTCTCTAAGACTTGGTTGATTTTAGTTTCTTCCAAAATCATTGAGAGGCGTCTCTTAAATACAGCTGATCTAATTGTCAAAACTACAGTAAAAGTTGAGTTCTCGGTACTCCAAAATACAATGGGAGGTAAAAAGCAACCAGAGATTTGTGATTGCAGAACACATGCAATAGAATTATTCACCATAATCAAGGCATATCTTAACAGTAGGAACAGAGCAAGATCAGTTTGACAACTCACTATTTGTAACATTTATAAAAAAAAAAAAAAAAAAATCAATATCTTAAGAGAATTTCAACATTTCAAGTATATACAATCAGTTTTGTAGTCCATTCTGGGATTTGCAAACCATGATTACTTGTGCTTTTTTTTTTTTTTAAATTCATCTATAAAAAATAATGATACTAGAAAATTACCAGACAGCAGGTAAGTGTAAGCTTCTGAAATCTGCAGTAAATGCATATTGTTTGGTCAGAGGCATTATAGAACTCTATAGAATATAAAAAATAATCCAACGAAGAATATGCAAAGTTCAAATACATATATCTAATCAAAACATTCTCTTAGAAGGGTAAAGTATAATCAACTCCGAGACAATTTTAAATTTAAAGCAACTTAATTCTTAATGTTGTGATAATGATCGATTCACTTAAATCTACATTTTTTGATAAAATACAAAAAAAGTATATGAAGAATCGAACATGTAGTAATGGCATAAAATTTTATTCGTTTAATTCAAACCTCCATGTTTCAGTAAACTATTCCCATTTTTCAGTACATAACCAGTAGGCAGTTGCAAGAGAAGCCAATAGTTAATTGAAAAGAAAGTTGAAATGTATGAAACATCCAAAAGCAATATTGATATTTTGAAAAAAAAAGGCAAACCAACAAGGAATCAATGAAGCAGCAGTAGCAACACTAACCAACTTGAATCTGGACTCGGCATGAGACTTTTCGTGACCAGGAAAGAGGTCAGGATGAGACTCCCATACCTTCTTTTTGTAAGCAGCTTTAACCTGCAACTCGATTTATAGTAAAATCAAAACATCAGTTTCCGCAATGAATTCGCAAGTAAAACTAGTTGCTATTCAACTCAAATGATCAAAAGGAGATGAATCAAGTCAAAGACTTACACGTTAATTAAGCTCGTAAAATTCAGTTAACGAAAATCAAGATTATTGGGTCTAAAAAGGAGAAATGTGAAGTTACCTGAGATATGGTAGGGCGGGAATTGGGAGGGAAGCCAAGCAAGACCCTCGCCTCATCGCCCTGCATTTCTTTAATCTCCCTTTTGGGTTTGTTAACGTAAATGGAGATAAAGAATTTATAGGTATTGTCGTTGGTTTTATGCCGTCGTGGTAGCGGGAAGGTTTTGGGTATTCTCCATGACGGTGGTGGTTCACGGAATCACGGGTGTTTGGTTGGTTAATCTTGGCTAAATTTTCAATTTAGTCCCTAAATTTATACCTAATTCCCTATATTTATACCTAATTTTAATTTGTTTATTAAGTTAATCCATTTTTAATTAATTAGTATCTAACATCTGCATATGTACTGCTAAATGAACTTACAATCGAATGAAATCCATATGCACAACCTAAAAAATTTAAGTAGTTTTTAAAAGCAATTAAGAGGGTGTTTGTATATACTTAAAAAGCTGGTTAAACCTCCTTTTAAAACACTCCTCACGAACATGAGAGTAAGTAAATAATTCGGATAATATCGGGTAATATAATTTGGCCAAAAAATTTTAAACAAATAATTCGGTTAAGAGTTATAAAAATTTTGAGTAATTCGGTTAAATTCGTGTAAAATGAATTTTTGGCAAATTAGCCTAATTAACTGAAATCTAAAACTCTGCCGTTTTGACATAAAATATATAACTCTAATTTCTCTAATTCTCCGGTGAGCAAATAATTCGGATAGATCGGGTTATTTAGTTGGGCTAATTGGTTAATTCGACAATTATTTTTTAATTCGGTTAAATCAGTTAATCAGATAAATGATAAATTTGGATAATACAGGTAGAGAAAAAAATTTTATATTTTATAATTCAGTCAAGATTTTTCCAAAATTTAACTTTTATGACCAAATGCTTACCCCTACGCGATCATCTTGAAAAGTAAGTTGGAGTTTGGATACTTAAGTGAGACAAATTAAAGTTTTAGCACTGTAATGAAATCATTACAAAGTTTGGGCACTGCACCTAAAAATTATCCAAAGGCCTGGTGGTGATCCAATTCAACGGCGTCGTTTCTTATTGCTAGGCGAAGCACGAGCTCTCGCCGCTTTCTGGGTTTTCATTCTTAGCTGACTCCATTTCTTTCTTTTGTGAGAATGTGTTGATTCCAAGTTGAACTCAGGATCAAGACTGCAATATCCTCTCTCTCTCACACACAACTTTAATTGCTATTGTTTTTATTGTTTGCATTTTCTACATAACCCAGTGCAAATACCTTATATACACAGAAATTAGGAGGATACGAAAATGAGAATATATAGAGGTTTGAAGTCGAGCGTCAATGTGTTTCGTTCAATGAAGCAGCTTCAATCTACTTCTGGAATTTCGGATGCAAATCCTTTTTATCGAAAATCTTCTCTTCCGTCCGCCATAGCCAATGCTTTGCTCCTCCTTTCACGTTCTTACTCAACTGGTGCGGTTTTCTTCTTATTTACACGTATAATGTTATGTCTCTCTGAAATACAAGTTCCTATCAGTAAATGGATTCTTTTCACATGTCGTATTCTGCGTATATAGATATTTGATAGCCAGTTTATCTTTGCTTATGATTTTTTATTTTCTAAACCCTAGCTATCTAATATGTCTCATTTAGTATATAGCATATGCTTGGTAATTTTAGTAAGTTGAGATTGAATTTCAAGAAATGTCGTGATTTTGTGATCCATTGGTTCATCAAATGGATGAGTAGCCATGATTGGGCGTTTTGCTACTCATTTTTACCATATAATTTTGCAATGTGCCACCAGAAACCTGGTTTTCGTAATCATAATTTATTTCAAATTATTCAATTGCAGAATTGCAATCGCAACTGTCCCCTGACCTTATTAGAATCATGGAACAAAAGTTATCAGCTATTGAACATAGGAATTCTTGTCTTGAGAATTTCATAAATCAGGTAATTATTATGATTCATGTTATCTCTCAAATTCCATTATCTGTAGTAGGATTCTAAATAAATTGTGAATGACTGTTGAATACTGCAATCTTTGCTTCGAAGTAGTTAAGTCCTCAACTTTTTTTTTTTCCTTTTTTAATAAAAGCAGTTGGTAATTGAGTTTATTTCTGTTTATGGTGTTGATTGAAGACAGCCAGAAGCACCTCCAGCTGAATATGCTAGAGCTAACAAAGAACTGCGGAAACTCAGGGGATCAATAGAACTTATTACTGAGCTGAGGTCTAAACAGAAGGTATTGAATGTAAATTGTCAAGCATCTTGAATACTTTTGCTGTGTTCAGTACAAGGGAATAGGATTTCTATGTCAGCAAGGAAGTGCATTTAAGCTTGTGGCTGCCATTTTTCTGGACTTGGTGTACTTATCATGCTTGTTATCATTGATTAGGAGATCAATGGTTTGAAATCATTGGTGGTTGAATGTCCAGAGGATAAGGATATGCTTGATATGGCAAATGAGGAACTGAGTCAAGCAATAGAAGAAGAGAAAACACTCCAGAATTTGCTCCTGAAGTCACTTCTTCCAAAGGATGATGCTGATGAGAGAGATTGTATTTTGGAAGTGAGAGCAGGTAATTATTTTCCTTTGTCTTAGCGATAAGCATCAGAAGAGATGTTTCGTTTTGTACAAACCATTTTGCTGGGTTGGTGTTGCTGAACTTTTTCTAAGGAATCCTGATCTTTTAATCTTTCCCAAAATTTGTTTATATACTATTGATTAGGGACTGGCGGGGAAGAGGCATCTTTGTTTGCCATGGATATATTCAAAATGTAAGTTATCATAACCTTGTATTCAATATGTCATTTTTTCGTTCTCTTGCAACTCTCTTTCAAAAGTGATAACCTCTTTCAGACTGGCAGGTACGAGAGATACACGCAGAAGAAAGGTTGGAAATTTGAAGTGGTTGACATTGCAGAATCTGATTTGAAAGGATACAAGGTATACATCAATCTTTTGTTGAGTATTATATTAATGGTTCCCCTTTTCCCTTTGTGCTTTTTATTGAACAGGGGTTATTCTACCAAGTACTGCTGGAATTGAATTTTTATTTTCAAGTCTTGAATTTCAGATTAATTCTTCTGCACTTGGTTTTTTACAGTCATCTAATTTTAGCTCTTCTTTTCAGGAAGCCAGTGCTGCAATTTCAGGAGCTGGTGTTTTTGGGAAACTTAAATTTGAGAGTGGAATTCACAGGGTTCAGGTCTGATTCTAACCTGTCTAGATAAGTGTATGATTCCCTACAGAATTGATTGACAGTTTATCCATTGCAGCGTGTTCCTGTAACAGAGAAGTCTGGACGTGTTCACACTAGTGCTGTTTCTGTTGCTATCCTTCCTCAAGCTGATGAGGTAACCTGTCTTATTATTGGAACTGGAAATACAATTCTTCACTTTAATGTCTATTTGTTCTTCTAATTTCCTGTTTTCTGGACTTCTGCAGGTAGATGTGCAGTTGAGGAATGATGATTTGAGGATTGACACTTACAGATCTGGTGGTTCGGGTGGCCAGCATGCAAATACCACAAATAGTGCTGTTAGAGTAACTCATCTACCCACTGGGATGACAGTGTCCATACAGGATGAACGTTCCCAGCATATGGTAAATGATTCTCAGGAATGCTATTTTTCTGCAATCTTTTTTTTTTTTTTTCAAAGGACTTTTCTGCAATCTTATTATTATTTACCTTTTTGGTTAGATCTTTTCCCATCTGCTTTTTGCTTAGACTTGCATGTTATGACAGATTCTTTGAGAATTTGAGTCGCAGTTCATTTAATACATATTAAATCTGCAGAGTTCATGCTTTCCATCCTAGTTATGGCTGTATCAGTCTGTTAATTCAATATCCTCAATCAGTGTCTTTTTCTGCTCTTTGACCTCTTCACAGAACAAAGCAAAAGCTCTTAAGGTGCTTTGTGCCAAGCTGTATGAAATGGAAAGGTCAAGACTTCATACGACTCGATCAAAACTTCGATCAGAACAGGTGTAAAAAAGTGTGATAGCATTGCCATAGCTTTCTTTTTATTTTCAACCTGGTCTAATGCTTTGCTGTCTTGAACAGATCGGTAGTGGAGACAGATCTGAACGAATCCGCACCTACAATTTCCCTCAAGGGCGTGTTACTGATCATCGTGTTGGCATCACGCATCATGCTGTAGATGATGTGATGCAAGGAGAGAACTTGGATGTCTTCATTGACGCTCTTCTTCTTCGGGAGGAAATAGATGCAATTGCATCTTTCAGTTCTATTGAGTGAAAAAACCAGTCAAGATCATCACAGGTTCCCCAATTATTTTGTAGAATCACTATGAGTGTTTTTGGATTATGATTGGTTAGCCATTTTGTAACATAATGGTGATTAACATTGCCGGAATTTTTTATGTTCTTCACCACAATGTGCCTGTGTATTTTTTAAAAATAAAAATGTCTGATGCAGGATTTTCTAATATAGCAATTTTCTAATTACTGATTGTGAAAATTAATACAACTAATTTTATATGATTAGTGATGCGTAATACTTGTGCATTATATCATTTTGTTGTTGTTAGGTCATATATATAAAAAAAAAAAAATGACATTAATTTGTTGATTATTATGGTATGATTATGATTTCTAAGTTTGTTTAATATAAATTGATGGAGTGTGCGTAAAATAAAGGGCAATTAATTCAATAATATCATATGACATGACAGTCACCCAGCAATATTTTTCGCCCTATCTTTCACATTATGAGTGTTTTAGTATTCTTGTTGTCCTTTTTTTTTTACTTATGAGTTCTTAATGAATTTGTATGCTCATATTAAATTATTTATATTGTGAAAATAAATTATCTTTTAAAATATTTTTTATTAGAAAAAAGTGAACTTACATATATTATGTCTTTTATATAGAAATATTTTATGTACTTATTATTATTTTTTATATATAATGAATAATATAAAGTATTACCATTGTGAAAAAATAACATATTTTTTGGATGGGGATTCGAATTTGTCAACATATTTTGTACAACAAGAAAACAATAAATTCAAATTTTTACACACATGCACTTAATGGAATGGAGAAAAACATATTTTGATTTCTATGTTAAACGCCTACAACTCTATATTTTTATTTTAATTATTTTTGTATTTTTTTGTTAAATACTTAATTTCTTCTGAAAACCCTTTTTGTTAATTTTTTAAAGTTTATGCAAAAAAATTTTTTAAAGTTATTATTTTAAACTTTTTGTTATTGTTTTTTTTAAAATAAAAAAAATGAATAAAAGGAAAAATTCATGGCAAAATTATCACTTTTATGGTTGGAAGTATTTGTTAAAAAAAAAAAAGCTTGGATGTTTTTAAGAGTAAAAAAAGCATAAGTTAGTAATTAAAAAATAACTATATCAAATATAGAGGTTATGTAAAAATATAGGGCCTATTTGATTTAGATGTTTTAGATAGCTATTGGCGGTTTTGGATAGCTGATAGCTGGATAAACTATGTGTTTGGTAAATTTATAGCTAGTTATGTAACACCCCAAATCCGATTTACGAATAAACCAGACTGAGGTGTCACTAGTTTCTTCACTTCGCCAATTCATATGCTTAAAAATGAAATACTACAAAGCACCTCAAGTTTTTTTTTATAATAAGAATAACAACTACACACGTTTCAATAATTTACTATTCTAAATATTACAACAACAGCTACAATCATCAACCTTACTTGTCTCTATTCGCACACAATTAAATCCTGATATAGCTAGTACATGTCAATCTATAATAAACCGAGGATTATACCAAAACCTGTCTTCTAGGAGCTGACCAAGAAAATACTGCCACTCAACTTCTTCTAGCTGCGGACTTGTGAGTTACAAAAATAACTCGCTGAGCAACTTCATGATCAGTGGATACAATAAATATAATTTATTCATTAAAAGCATTTCACAAAGCAATCCATAAGGTAGCAGCCTTGGACTGCTGACGACAAATACTTTTCATATCTTTGAGAAAATAATAAATGCAATGCGTTGTGCAAATGTTAAATCAGAAATTCATTTATAACAAAGTTCTCTTTCTAAAGCCAGTTGACGAATTCATTTCGTAAAATCATGTATATCATAATTATATTCACATAATAAAACATACAATAAAATCCATCAACATTTAATAAAATCCATCTCATGAATCAATTACCGTTTAGAGCAAATAATTCATTTCATTTTTACTCTACTGGCCTATTGGGCTTCCTATGATAAGTCCAAGAGCTTTAGGTTTGGTCGTGATCCAATGGTACGCCGGTTATCAGTCGAGCCCCGAAGGCACACCGATAATATACAAAAAGTTTATTATTTGAGCCGTACCTCGAAGGCACGCCCTTTTCTTTTTTTTTTATTGAGCCACAACTCGAAGTTGTGCCCTTTTTTTTTTTATCACCTGCACATGAATTTTTGCTCATATGTCGACATATACCTATCACCAGGGTCCCTAACCACGTAGAGTATAAAAATTCATTCATCACAATATTTCATTCCATATAATTTCTATTTTGCAATTCAACTATTTGTCCAGCATCGTAATGCTACTTTTCATGTTTTCTCAAAAATATTAGATCACTGTAACATTCATTTGTTTTGCAAGACTTATGCTCAAATATCAAATCGTAAAATAAATTATGTAAACATATCTCCGTAAATATTTCATTTCCACCTCGCAGGTAACATCGCGTCAGCGATTACCGCGTCAGTATTAAAAATATAATAAAACATATTATCCGACTCGAACACACGTTCGAGTACCCAACAAAATATTTATCTAAAATTCCATAAAACAATGCTCATTTTAAGCATGCATTTAAAAATAAAAGTTTCAGTTCAAATACTAAAAAGTATCGAACCTGGTAGAGTCCGCAGATAAAATCCTACGCATCAGTCCTTTTATTATCCTCGCATTTTCTACCTTTATAATACCTCTCGGACCATCCTCTATCCTTCAACTAATCACAGTAAAATGATTCCATAATTAATATTTCTGTCTCATTTCTATATTTATTTTTATCCGATACCGATATTTATATTTAATCATGCTTTTATTTTAATTTCAATTAAATTCTATTTCAACTCAAATATATTAATAATTTAAATTCCAATTATCAA
>CATIWJ010181777.1:0-18724 GCA_949640765.1 Croton laevigatus
TTTTTATATTTTAAGAACCAAAAATTGAACCGAAGACTTCTGTTAACCGATTTTCAATTCTGTTTCGGCTCGGTCTTGGTTCGGTTTTCGATTCACAGTTTTTTTTTCCCGACCCTAATTAGAATTTCAATCACAACTCTATCAATCATATAAAATCCGAAATTCGTTAGCCGACAAGAATAAAAATAAATCGAATAAAAACCAAGAGAAAAAAAAAAAAGAAAAATCTTAAAATGGACTAATTCAAGAACAAAATCTGTAAAATCAATCTTTGCTGTAGCATTGCCACTGCTATATTTTCTCCACAAATTACGAACACCAAGTATAGCTCCAACCTTCAATTCCACATGTAACTAATAAGCGTCCAAATTGTCTGCTAAACATATAATTCAACTAAAAACAATTAAAAAGAATCCTAATAACAAAAAATACTAATCTTTCTACCATTACAATAGCAAAATCAAATAACAGTTATTTTGAGTTTCACATCAATGTAAATAATATTGTACTTTCCAATAAAATAGGGATTATTAAGAAATATACCTCATCAAACATTGAAAGTCTGAAATTGACTCTAGCAATTTTGTTTTCTTCTCTAAGCAAAAGCTTCACTGCATTGGAACAAATAATAGAGATGCACCCATCTCAGCAGCAATCTGCATTTTATCTAGATCAGTGGCCTTCAAAGCAACTTCATCTACATATCTCATTTTCCCTCCTCTGTTTTCAACTTTAGGTATTGAATCACAACTTTTCCCTTTACCATCATCCTAAACTAAGTTGCCCTACATAAGGATAACTTAGCCGAAACTTCTGAAATGATTTCTTTGATCCTGACACCTTCCTTAAGTTTTTGGAGTACAAATACATGCAGTTGAGTTCTAGTTGTCAATGACAAATTTCTTTGATACGTATATCTTCCTTAAGTTTTTGGAATACAAATGCATGCAGTTGAGTTCTAATTGTCAATGACAAATATATTAGTCTTTTTCGACCTACACTTAGGATTACATCATCTCCAGCTTCTTCTCCATTCATTTTCTATGCTGCTTTGGTGTATTTACTGCTTGATTTCAGAGTATGTCTATGTTAAAAGTATTTTGTAATTTGAAAACTATCGTTTTTAGAAGTTTCAAAAATTTTTGGTCTTGGAAGAAACATGGTACAAAATTTGGATGTATAATGCGCCAAAATTTTCACCCTTTTAGTAAATACAACCCCCCTTCTTTTCAAGTTGTAGCCAAAAAATAAAGACGGACGAAGAATGATGATTTCCACCTCCCCCAACCCATTGCCTGGTGATTTGTTATAACTTTTTTGCAGGAATTTGTAGACCACGTGTAGAAATTATCTGCCATTTTACATCTTCTCTCTTGCTTTTTGGGGCATTTTTGAAAAAAAAAAGGAAAAAAAATTAAAGGTGAAAAGTAAAAATCTCAATTAATAAAGAATGGAGGTAGTATGTAATTAATTCACTTAACGAAATTTAAAACTATATTCTGTCCTAATCCTAAATTAAAATCAAGTAGGTTGGTTTAGGATAATCCTATAATGTACACTTAAAATTTTTTTCTTTTTTCCATTGTTTTTATTTAATTATATACTTTACAACATGTTTACAATGGTTTATTTCTGTTTCGTTTAACTTCATTTCTTTTTTTTTTGTCTTTTTGTTGCAGAATTATATGGATTAGAGAAATCCGGGTTTGTGCGACAAGTCGCATTAAAATCCACGTGGATTTATCAATTTAAATCCAATTTTACTCGTGATATTACCTAGCAATTGCGTTTTCACAATTTATTCTTTGATTTTTTTTCTTAATTCTATTTATTTATTATTCATCTTATATTCATGCATTAATAGTTGATTTTCATTTAAAAATTTTCTTTTTTTTCTATTAGTTTTACCCCTTCTCAAATTCACTTTATTCAAGGCTAATATCTTTTTCAAAAATTAGAATTATTCTTAATTTTCCTAAAAATAAATAAATTAAAGTTGTAACACGTTATGAGAGTCTCTCTTATTCTAGTTTTTATTATTTTTATAATTTTAAATTTTGGGCTCGTATTCACATGATAGTAAATTTTGACAGTCATACTATGATATACCAAAATTAAAAACATTTTTCTAATATTATATCATTTAAATTAATGAAAAATAAATAACGAAAAATGAGTCCTCTCTTATAATAAAGAACAAGGTAGATAAATTTTTTTTTTAAAGACAAATCAATAAATTGCAATTAATATTCAACTTAATTTTATATTGTCAAATTTAAAAATTTTCTCTAAATAAATTGAATGCATTAGTAACGGTTAAAGAGATATATTGAGAGGCTGTTTGGTCACTAAAATTAAATTTTCTCAAAAAAAGTTTTTTTTTTGAAAAAGTAAATTTCTGGCTAAATAAATGCAGGAAAGTTGAATTTAGGTAGAAATAAATTTTTTCTAAAAAATTGAATAAATGTGTAGAATTAAAATTAAAATTTTATTTTAATACATATTTTATTTAAAAATTTAATGAGATCGTCGCATTCATGAAAAAGTAGCTATTAGAACTAGTTTATTTGATAAAATTCATAAAAAGAATTAAAGGATGAATTACTTAGCATGGAAGAAAGGATTAGTACATGTATTGTACAGGGATCTTTTTCCGTGTGTAAATTGTTCTGATCTCTATCCTCCGTGCTCCGTGCCATAATTTATTGCACAACTACAAAACAGAAAACTCCACCGAAACACACTTCGGACTTTCTTCCTTTCAATTTAATTAATACAATAATAATCGGCTAACTGTTGAATTTGTAAAGCCGCCTAGAAATCCGGTAATTCAGCTTTGAATTTCGGCTATGGCGTCGTCGAAGGTGATGGCGACTACGTCAACGACGAATCCTGATCCGCCACGTCAACATTCCTTATGTTCTTCACTCTCCTCCTTGCTCGCCGATCTCCAGGACCAGAACCAGAATCAAAATCCTCTGGCTTCTACTTCAACAACTGCCATGGATGATCTTTTGAAAAATGTTTATTCATTTTCAAACGAAAGTGAAGCCCCCTCGCCTCTTCCACTTCCTGGCGGTTCGTCCAAGTCCGTCGATGAGGTGTGGAAGGAGATCGTTTCCGGCGGCGATGAAAAGGGGATCACCTTGGAGGATTTTTTGACTAAGGCCGGTGCAGTTAGGGAGGAGGACGTTAGAGTTCCTGTACAGGTTGATATGAGTGTAGCAGCTTATGGTGCGGTGGATACCAAAATTGATAATCATGGAGGAGTAGTAGGAGGAGGAGGAGGAGGGAAAGGGAGGCATAAAAGGAGAGCTGTTGAAGAACCTCCTATGGATAAGGCCACTCAACAGAAGCAGAAGAGAATGATTAAAAATCGTGAATCTGCTGCTCGCTCTAGGGAACGGAAACAGGTTTTGTTTTCTTTATTTAATGCATCGATTAAGCCGAAATTGATTAATTAATTGCTGCTTTCATTATCTTAATCAATTACTTACATAGAAACCTTGGAATTGAGAATTCGAATTCTATGCTTAAGCTCATTCCTTTGGGATTTTATTTTTCTTTGTTGGAAACAATTGAATTCATTTTCTTCATCTGATGTTTATTTGTTTTATTCTTGTTAACTAGGCTTACACAATTGAGCTGGAGTCCTTGGTCTCACAGCTTGAGGAGGAGAAGGCGCGGCTATTGAGGGAAGAGGTAGAGATTTAGTTCTTATTTTTCTTGAATGGTTTCGTCTTAAACATTGACCTTTTGAAAATTTAAAAAGGATAGAATTGGTAACATAGAACAACAAGGCTTTTGCATCATATTTGAACTTCTTTAAGCATCACTCAATACAAACAACTAAGTGTAGGAACGTAATTTGATACTTCCTGCTTGCAAGGGAGCCATGTGGTCTCTTCCTCTGATCAAAATCTGATAATAGTTGTTTTTCCTGTTTTCCATGTATATGTAATTTTGTAAATTGATTTTGAGGATTCACAGTGAAAAATGAATCTTAATGATTTCATTCTTGATTTGCAAATCAATAAGGGATTTGGATTCACAATTTGCATCTCTGTCCAATTCTGACTGGAAATTTTAGTTGGTGCAATGACTTACTGTTTCTTGAGGAATTCGTTGAATGCAAGACCAAGGAATCCTTATAGTATCTATTGCAGCAAATAGTGCCAGCCATTGTTTTAGGTTTTGAAGTTCTTTGAAACAAATTCGTCTTATATTTTCCACTTAATACTTATTCATGTGAAGTTCCTTTTTCCGTGTATGATGCTCTAGTGGGCATCAATCCTGCTATTTTCTTGTTACCGAGAATGTGTTTAATTCTTTTGTAGCAAAGTTTGTAGCTTCCAGCTTGGTAATCTGAGTTTCCTGCTAAATGTCATTATCTAATTGCAATGGCATTTCAATTTCTTTCTTCGTACTTCTTGTTTTCCAAGAAATTCATCTGCATCAAAGAATATATCATTTATATTCTAGTTGACAGTTATACGTGTTTTGTCTCATGAATCACACGTCTTAGAGTTGAAGACTGAAGTTCAATGAAGAAGGAAATGAGTTGCATAGCAATGATAATTCAAAGTGTATATTCACTAAGCTCTAATGATTAGTTATTGGGTTTGTTATGTTCTCTTTGTCTGAGCCTGTATGGATGTGGTTTTGTTGGAAACTTGAATAATTTCCTTGTGAATTTTTGGTTAGTTAGAAATGGAAGAAAGAGTGCATTGCAGTAGTGCCTATGATTCACCTTTTCTTGCATTAAATTTCACTTGAATTCTTCTTATGGTGTTATTTTTTCAGCTTACTCTATGTTAATATGTAGGTTTTGTTTTATTAAGCTTTAAAACCTTTCTGAGCTCTCACACTGAGAATATGCAGTATTTAGGTGTGTTGCTAATCTACTCTTTCCATTTTAGGAGTTCCAGAAAGTATCTCACAGCAGGGAGGGAATTGATGTTCTAATATATGTTCATAGGCTTGAGATCCATCCCATTGAACCCTAAATAATTCGTCTCTGACATTAGCTGAGAGTTAATTATATTATTTCAGTTGGTATAGACATGTGTCTAGTTGAAGATTACTGAGTTTAACTTAGCCTTGGTATGCTGGATGAATAATAAGTCTAGTGTAAGAAAATCAATTGTTATATTATCTTTTACGGACTTGTGCATAATTTATGGAATCAGATAACTTTTCTCATAATCTTTTTGTGATGTCTTGTTCCTTTTACCATGTTCCGGGCCAAATTGTGTTCTTCTCAGTTGAGAGCTCATTGCCATCTTTTCTGTAGTTGAAGCAAACAATACCCTAGTCTTAGTTACCTCTTTACCATTGAACTACATATATAATTATGTGGGATTTATAATAACTTTGCAGTTCTCACCAGGCCATTATATTATTTAGACTACAAACTGCTGATAATTGATGATCGTCACAAAGTAATTCAAAAGATTCTGTGTTGATATCTGATTATCACTTGAACAACTTTTATTTCTTTAAAAGTTGATTAGAATTAGAATTTTATGTGCAGGTTGAGAAGGACAAGGAAAGATTTAAAGGGGTATGTTCTCTACATTCCTTATGTTTGCAGTAGTTTTTTCACAATTTTTTATGATAAACCCCACATATGCCGCTATGGTATTGAGCATTTCAATTCAATATTTTATACAATCAGCCCATTTTAAGATTATTTTTATAAATTAATAACAAAATGGAAAATCTAGCTGGGAGTTTACTCAAACTCGTGCAATTGTGTGACTCAATGGAGCAGGAGTTGTTTTATAATTATTATTCCCTTCAACTGGAAAAAAAAAAGGTAAAAAAAAAGAAGGAAAATGAAGCAAGGGAATGCATTCAAATCTCTGCTATCCATTCTTCACAAATGAAGAAATTCATAAACAAGAATTAATCATATCAGTGAACTTCAAATTCTCAAGTAGAGATAAAGTAACAGTTTTTTTTCTCTTCATTTAATCAAACATAGATTCCTGTTTGTCGTATATGTTGCTCCCTTTCTGTTTTTTGTTGTCCTGTCCTTCTCAGTTTTAGTCTTGTGATCAGCTGTAGCTATCAGAGTAGATAGAAAGTTATGATTAGATTCTCTAGAAACAGAAGGTTTTATTATTACACATACCATCCTGGTTGGCCATGTAGGGGTTAGTTGCATTAATATAATGTACTTCCTAATTATTTTTAGCGGTCAATCATGGACCAAATTAGATACATACATGTGCTGCCAAAGCTTATATGGTTGCCAGGAAATTTTCATTGTCATCTTAACATAGTAATAACTTCTTGTTGCATTCTGAAATTCATCAAACTGCATCCTTGGAAAGTGATTTTGAGAGGCATTATTTCTAAGTTAAAATATTCCCATGACAAAATGGGAGTGTTCTTTGTCGAAGACAAGAACTGGATGTCATTTGGATTTTCTTCTCATTTTGTAATTGAACAAAATAAGTCCTGCAGATTTGTGTTTGAGGCACTCTTGGGAGGCTATGTCATCATTGGATTCCCAAACTATCTTCAAATATTTCGCATTGCATTTTTTGGCAACTTTTTATTGGGTATAGCAAGATTTTTAGTTGAAGTTGTATTGGAAGTATTTTAGGGAGAAGCTAGAGGGACTATTTTTTAGTCTGTTACTTTCTTGATTACTTAGTGTTTTTTGGGATGATTAGATGATCCAACATAAAAAAATAAGTTATTTTTTTTAAGCTATCTTTTAAGTTAAAAATTGCATAGAAATTATTAGTATATGAACTAGAATATTTTTTTAATAAGATTGTCAATTGTTATATTTTTTTTAGTCCAACTTTGCCTGCTGTAATAGGAGAATCTAACCATTTCTAAACTGCAGCTAATGGAGAATCTGATCCCTGTAGTTGAGAAACGAAGACCCCCTCGTGTTTGTGTTCTTCGTCGAGTAAATTCTGTGCAGTGGTAGATACAGTTCCAAAATGGTGATTGTCAATAAGTTATACAAGGTTTCGAAGAGTGGGGGCTTTTATTCTGGACATCATGGTTGCAGAATCTGCTTGTGATTGATTTGAGGCCTCTTTCAATGTTTTGGAGCCAAAGAAGTGAAACAAAAGCTCCTGCTTTTGTAGATGCATAGGAATCCATCAGGATGTCTGAGTCTGACTTGGTATTTCCAAATCTAATACCTAACGTGTTATAAATATTTTAATTACGGCTTAGAGTAGAAGAAAAAAAAAAAAAAAATATATATATATATAGACCTTTATTTATATTATATATTTGAAATTTGTTCAATCTTTTGAAAATACTTGTTAAGTACTTTGTTAAATATGTTTATGTGATTGTTTTAGTTGTAATTTTTTTAATGAATAATTATATACAAAAGAAAATTCGTTATGTTTTTAGTTTAATCTAGTTATACCTATTTATAAGCTCCCTCCGTCCGAAAATATGAATTATGAATTTACTACGACATGTTTTTAAAAAGTCTTCAATTAAATCAATTTTTAACAATTTCTACCAAAGTTTAAACCTCAATCAATTTATTATTAATTTCTACATTAATTGACAATAATACCTTCTTTGAAAAATTCAAAATGTAATTTTCAAGATATTACAACCATTCATTCAGGGAAATAGAAGTAGATGGCATATTTTCAAATTCAATTGGTAAATAGCACTAATTTTTCAAGATTAAATAAATAGCACATTTGAGTGTTAAATTTTTTTTTTACCACTTTAATTAAATAAGTAAAATAAATAAATAGAAGCATTACGTTGTGGAGAAATGGGAAGCTTACACTATTGTTGTTCCACCGCCCAAGCCATCAATGTTCAGCCACCACCGCTATCGCCATCGCCCAATCTACAACCGTTCATTCACCAGTAGAAATGTGTATTTTGCCATTTTTAAAGGTCTTGAATTCGAATCTTAGCCTTGACAAATTTTTTTTTTCAGATATATGAATCATATACCCCATACACCGAGTATATGGTGGTCAAGCAAAGTCTAGTGGCAGTCAAATAATTGACCGAAAAAATTAATATTTTTTTAATTTTTTTGGAAATGGGAGCATTTTTAAAATTTAAATTTATTTTTTTTGAAAATGTGATATTTTCTATATTTTGAAAACTTTATATTATTTAAGAAAATTTACAAAACCTCCCTATGTTTTACCTAATCTACATTTTTCTCCCTGTGTTTTTATTTTTAGACAAAAAACACCCTATGTTATAATTCCGTTGACAATAACTTCTTTCTACCTATTTTTTCTGTTAAAATAACAGTTGAATGACCAAAATAAAATTTTACGGGCCCTTTTGAAAAAACTAAAAAAATGAAGGACTATTTTGAAATTTTTTCATCTCCTTCTTTGTTAAACATAAACAGCCCCTAGGTTGCCGGAAAAGTCAACTTTCAATTCCGATGATCATTCTCTGGTCACAGATCGGCGGCAAGGCTGGTACCAATTGAAAGCTCTCTTCACAAGGAGTCGACCGGTAAGTTTTCTTCCATCATCGGACCACCGGGGGATGCCGAAAAATGTATCTGAAGATTTCGATGAATAGTAACTTCAACAGTGCCTTTCTTCTCCGACCACAGATCGACAGCAAGGCTGGTACCAATTGAAAGCTTTCTTCATAAGAAGTCGACCGATGCCCTTACTTCCATCATCAGACCACCGAAGGACACCGGAAAACGCATCTGAAGATTTTGGTGAATAGTAACGTCAATAATGCCTTTCTTCTCCGGCCATAGATCGGCAGCAAGGCTGGTACCAATTGAAAGCTCTCTTCACAAGGAGTTGACCGGTGCCCTTACATCCATCATTGGACCATCGAGGTCGCCGGAAAAAGCATCTAAAGATTTTGGTGAATAGTAACGTTAACAGTGCTTTTAATTTTCCAACCACGATTATGGCTAGATTCGTCAACGTCTCGCTACGGTGCCAACACCTTCGAACTCGCCAGAAGATAGGCTTTACAGTGGTGGGGCACGTCGGTTGGGCTGGCCGACTGTAGCGGTGGTTGAAGCGTGGCGGTCCATTTTCTCTCTCTTCCTCCCTTTGTTTTCCGTTCAATTAAAGGAAGGAGATGAAAAAATTTCAAAATAGTACCTCATTTCTTTAATATTTTCATAGAAGCCTGTAAAATTACATTTTGATCCTTCAGTATTTATTTTAACAGAAAAAATAGACAGAAGGAGGTTATTGTCAACAGAATTATAACATAGGGAGTTTTTTGTCTAAAAATAAAAACACATGGAGAAAAATATAGATTAGGTAAAACATAGAGAGATTTTTGTAAATTTTCCTATTATTTAATACCTAATAGTTTCTAGAATGTAATATTTGCTTCCAATCAACTTTAGGAAACAATAGAGAGAAAATCATATATTTTACTAAACAAAAATACTACATTAATAATAGGAAACAATCTCTAAACCTTCCACAGTAGTATCTAGTGTATATAATATTAACATTAATAATTACAATACATACATACATATATATATATAAAGTAAACAATTTCTAAACATTTCTTTATTTATTCTTTTTTTTTTTTGAAAGATGGATTTATTAGCGGGGCTCAAACAAGAGAAATTACTAATTAGTCTACTACCATGACGTGCTAACCGATCAATCAGTACAGCATTTGCCTTCCATAATAAGTAATCACGTAATCTAAACTAGTTTAATTATTAATTAATATTCAAACTTGTTAGCTGACTGAAGTTGGGACTTCCTCATCAGAGCCATCATGCTCCTCCTCAGGCAGAGGGTCAAGCTCCAGCTCCGCCTCCTTTCCAAAAATTCCATTCTTCTTCTCGCCGTCGCCGTCTGGAAATCTAACCACCAAAACCGGGCAAATGCAATAATTAACACAGTAATCACTGACGCTACCAAGCCTTCCATTAGAATTCCTTCGAGTAGCCCCAAATCCTCTGCTTCCCATTATCATAGCGCTCAAACCCAACCTCTCAACCTCCAAACAGAGTCTTTCTTTCAAATCATGGTCCCTCACTATATGAATTTTGAATGGAATCTCCGCCTCCACCAACGGTTGCGCTAGTGAATTAACTTTTGAACTTGTGAAATTCTCGAAATTGTCCTCCAGAATTTGTTCATCGCTTTCGTCGTTATCTTTCATTTGGAGTTTGATTGAGCCCCAATCAGCACCGTAGAGGACGGAGGTGGGACGGACGTGAAGAAGGATGACATCGTCACCAGGCCGGAGGTAGCTTTCAACGGCCCACTTGACGGCATGAGCGCTCTCGTCGCTGAGATCTATGGCGATTGCGATACGGCGTTGGACAGTGGCGGTTGTAGTAGTACTGGTGACGGGGGAAGAAGATGAATGAGTGCGGAGTAGAAGTGGAAAGTCCGGTTTGTCCTGACGGTGGTTCATGACGGTTGGCGGAGGTGTAACGATAGATTGGACTATTGAAGAGTGAGGGTTCTTATTCATGTAAGTTTCTCTTTTATTTTCCATGACAAACCCCTTTTTTTAAAGCATGACGATCCCGTGTTGTAGTACAAAAATATGTCTTTATTTCATTTTAGCGAAAAAAAAAAAATATTTTGGCCACGAAAGTGTTCGATTACCGCAAAATTAATGCTAAGGTGATGACTTAGGATGCTTGCGTATGCTGATCATTCGTCTTATTTGGACTCTATTTTTATTTACTACTAATTATGTGAATGTGAATTATTGCGTGTTCGGCAAGTTTTAGATTGAACATCAAGATAGAGTGGCAATGGTAGTAGTACTATTTAAACTGATAAGATAATCAATGTATGAATACAAATTTTTTTTATTGTTTTTTTAAAACTAAACATATTTGGTTCTATTGAACAAATATTAGAAGTGGATGAAGATGACCCAAGCGGTTAATGCTTTATCATCTGGTGTCAAAGCGTTCATGCTCAAATCCTTATATGTCACTCTCCTACTTGTAACTATGTCAAAAAATAAATAAATATTGAAAAGTCCTGTATTGCACCCTTTTTTTAAGTAGTTGGGGGATTTAAAAATTGCTCAGTTAATACTTTTGAAGAGGCTCACTTTGCCTTTGATGCAGCATCTCAAATATTTGTATTTGCCACTTGAAACAGTATTGAAAGAAGCAAGAATATCAATTTGAAGAAACAAAAAGACCAGACCTACAAACGGAAATGATGAAAAATTATAAAACTATTGTAGTCTAACTCTACAATCACCAAAATACCAATAGAGACAAACTCAAGAACATTAAAACAAGGAAACTGAAAATCAACAACCCCAAAAGTGAAAAAAATTAAAAAGAAAAACGAAAATGAGGACCACCGCAGGTGCTGAACACCGGCAGCAGCCCCTTAAAAACGACAGTAAAAAAACTCTTAGGAAGAAAGTTTAGAGAGAAGGCAGAGAAAGTAACTTAGATCTGATTAAGGTATTAACATAGAAATATGATTAAGGTGGTTAGGTTTGAATGCAATTACTTATGATTTGTCCTCAACTAGTTTGTGGCCGGAATATTACAAGTCAAATGGTTTCATCATGACCAGGGCGGACCTTACTTAGGGCTAGTGGTGAACATGATCACCCTACCAAAAGTTAAATTGATTATTTTTATTTTTATTCAGATCATTTTTTTTTTACACTATTATATAGAAATTAAAAATTAATAGAACATGATCTACAACACACAAAATAAATAAATAAATAAATAAATAAAATATTGTAATCGAAGTTGCTAATTTAATTTAGCAACTACTTTGCGACCACTAATTGGGTATTAAACTCCTCGTTATGTAATAATAAAAATTATTGTTAGAAACCGGTTAGCACGAAAATAAATAAATAAACTTTATTGATTAGAATTACAGAATAATTACAATGAATAAATCGAAATAGAAATAAGTAAAGATTACCAACAAATTGAATGAAACCTTTAACCGGAAGAGAAGAGGATGAAAGAATCGAAACAGCTGAGGCCTGTATGAACAATCTCCTTAAGACGATATTTGTCCGTGGTAGACAACTGTCTCCCAGGATACAACAGCGAGAGCGTAGGCGAACACAACCGTGAGCAGAGCTTATCACCGGACCCTAGAACTAGAGACTGCCCAACGAAAGCAAGAAGGAAAACTAATTTTCGAAGTTTAGAAGGAAATTCGGAAATTGGTTATGCAAAACGTAAGCTGTCTTGTGAAAACGAATTGCCAAAAAGATTGCAAAATAAGAAGGTAGCATACGTATTTATAGGCAGTCAGTGGGAAGATAAGATGGAGGTCTGGCTGTGGTTTAATTGGATTTGGATTCAGTCTTTGAATCTGATTAAAATAAGTAACAAACGGATAAGGAGATAAGAGAGATAAGGTTTTAATTCGGATAGAATTAAAACACTGCACAACAGCTAATTCATTTTGAATTAGGACTGCAAAACGTGGACAGAAGTAAAAATCAGTCCGGCATTTTCGACGCGTACCAGCACGCCATGGAATTTGCAACCCCCTGCGCGCCTCCGTGCGCGAGAGCATATAATGTATGTTTATATTGTTACATCTAGCAAATTGGTCTTTCAATATAAACCACTCTACCATCTCATTATTTTTCTAATGTGGGATAAGCCATTTTAGAACCCATTTGAACATTGTCACAAGCATACTTTGAGATTCAATTTCTCATTCACCTTAAATCCGTTTTGAGCATATAGCATATCGTTGGAAAGCTCTCATTGCGTAGAATACGTTGACCCATTTCACATTATTTAAAACGCAATATTTCCGTTAAATAATTATGCTCAAAATTAACCAATTAACACACCAATTTTCCAACAATTATTTTATAAAATTAATAATATATAATTTATATTAATTTTATTAAAAAATTAAAATTTCAAAAATCTACCATTTTTAATTTTTTAAAGACGTAGTAAAATGTCAAATATAAATTACAAATTATAGTTAGATATTTTATTAAATTAAAAAATTGGATACAATAAATATTAAAAAAATCATCAAAATACCAAATAAATGTAAAGTAATAGAATTGGTTGTGAGAGATGGACAGTGGTGGTTCTGATTCATGTATGGTTTGTATTTATATTAGCATTTTCCATGAGAAATAAAAGATAATTTTGTTTCATTTCATAAATAAAAAACACGAAGCTCTAGTTGGCGGTCAAGAATTCACCAAGTGTTCGATGATTTGACGCAACGAAAATTGCTAAGGTAATAATGACTCACGATGCTTGCGAATGCTTGTCTTTCATCAGCAATCCACGACTCTATAATTTAATGAACTAAATAGACTAGGTTGAGATTTTTTTCGAAATTATGTTGGATTAATTTTTGAATAATTATTTCATTTATTTTTTAAACCTCTCATTCAAAAAATAAAAATAAAAATAAAACGTAAATCCAAGTAGTGGATGCAATGAACAATATAAGTAGGAATGATAATTCTTTCATTTTGAAACACTACAAAACAATTTTCGTTGTCACTTTCTATTTGGATTTCTATAAAAAAAAAAAAATTTATAAAAATGTATAATAAATTTTTATCAGGGTAGAATTGCTGTGATGCTAGTATCAAAATATATTTGTATATATAGAGAGAAGAAGGAGATTAAATAAAATAAAGTTTATTTTCATTTATTCATTTTAAATAATATATAATAATAATGACAATAAAAATAACATCTAATGGGTCTCAGAACTAAAGCATCACAAATACATGTGTGCTACGTATGTATTCGTTGGTGGAATCTCTCATTCCCGATCAAGGTACTTCAGCGTTGTATTTTAGAAAGTTGGAATACATAAATTTACGGGAAAAAAAAAAAAAAAACTGGTGTAGCACAATGTTATAAAGCCTATAGTTGGTAGGATCATCATTCGGTTAAAACGGTTAATTTTTAGAAACATTTTGATTGAATACAAAATATGAAATTTTTTTTTCTCTATCTGAATTATCTGAATTTATCATTTACCCGATTAACCGAATTAAAAAATAATTTTCGAATTATCCAATTAACTGAACCGAATTATCGAATATACCCGAATTACTTGCTTACCACGAAGAGAGAAAATTAGAGAAATTAGAATTATGCATTTCATATGTCAACATAGCAGTGTTTTAGATTTTAGAAATTAGGCTAATTCGGCCAAATTTTATTTTACCCTAATTTAACCGAATTATCCGAAATTTTTATAACTCTTGACTGAATTAACCGTTTAACATTTTTTGACAGAACCGAATTACTCGATCTATCAAAATTTTTGGCATTCCTAATAGTTGGGGTACAATGGTAAAAAAATAAACTAGCTTTTTGATTGAATTTTAAAATTATGTGTCACAATTGTATTACTCAAGCTATTGATTCTCAATTTTTTGGTGGATTGGAAGTTTGTAACGAGGATTGATAAAGTGTACTCCAAGTGTTTGAAGAAATGTTTGAATGAAGAGGAAGAGGTTTAAACATTTAAACACAAAAACAACGTCGTTTGGAGGGTTATCCAAGTCTTCACGCGTCTGCCGTTTGAGTGTGCACCACCTTTCGTTATCTGGTAAACAAAAGGTGCGAGTGTGCCGTTTTTTAATAGTTTATGGGCTTTTAAGGTATATTAGTTTATTGAGGGATAAAAATTCAAAATTATGTATAATTTAAGGGAGAAAAAATGTTATTGTCCGCAAAATATAAGGATAAAACAATTTAATATATCAAATTACAACAATAAAATAGTAATTTTTCTTTTAATTTATTTTTTTACCCTAAATTTTTCAGTGTAAAATAGAAAAACTAAAAATTTATATGTAGAATGGGACTATTTTTACGAACAAAATTAATATAGAACTCTTATCCTGAGCTAAAGGGGCGAAGATGAAAAAAAAAAAAAATAAAGTCTACACATATGACAACAATAAAAACTACCACCAATATATTTGAAAACACAATCTTTTTATATTCATTTGTTTAAAAGAAAAAGTGTGAGTAATTTACATTGAATTTTAAGTGAAAATTATACTTAAAATGTGATGAATCGTTTAACTTACATTCATATTATATTTATAATATATGTGATTTCGAAAACACATAATCTTACGGAACAATTCTTTAATTTGCTGATCAAGCGAATCCAAACCGCTTTTAAAAGCATCAGAAATAAAAGCCATTTCTTGAACTTGTTTCTCCACTTTAATTTTATGTTGTTCCGTAATTGGAAATTGATCATCTCCAACATCAACCATTTCCATAAGATTTCTTGCACATTTCTGAATTTCAAATATTTCATTAACAAACCCATTTGAGCAATTTCTTTTCTTTGATTCCTCCACAATTCTTTCCTGAAGCAAAAGCAATGGAAAACCCCACGATAAATACTTAGGAATGCTCAAATTTATACTATAAAATCCTCTTTCTTGCCCAAATATTGATCCAAAACTACTCCACAAAACAAATACCAAAACCCAACTTATGGTAAAACTGGTCAAAGCTAGACCATTTGTTGAAATTATGTCATTGACACGTGGCAAGCTTACACTGTTTGCCATTATTTGTATTTGTTTTGCTCCAGAGAAGCTTGAAGAAGCAGAAGGAAAGTAAGAAGAAGAAGAAGGAAAATAAGAAAGAGATGAAGCAGAAAGTGGAAAACTCCATGAAATTGAACGATAATGAGAAGGATTGTTCCGTCGATGTGAATGTGAATGTGAATATGAATCTTTCATGGCTAATTCCAAATTCGCCAAAGCTTTTTTTGCGCGCCGAAATTGGGCTTTTCCGATTGCTCTCTGGCCGGAATCTAAAGCGCAAAGAACAATCTCCAAATGCTTTTGCCATAACCGGAGTTTTTCGATTCGGTGGCGTGTAGTGTTACAAATATCCAATGCTTTAACACTTCTTTGTAAATATTCATCCAACGGTGGCTTGGAGATTCGGGATTCGTTCTTCAACATTATGAGTTTGAAATCCTCCTGAAAATTGATGAATGATTCCAAAAGTTTCTTTATCCAATCGATAGAGAGTAATTCTTCTGTGTTTACACCTGAAAGTTCATGAAATCGATCTACAATCTGTTTTTGAAACGATTCCAATTCTGAGTCTGTGAAATTGTATTCGTATATGGCTTCCATGGATTGCCCATATTCGCGCCTTGGACTGAATATTGAACGACCGATTGAGCGAAGCGGTGACGGTGATCGAAAACTTGATGGTGACGGTGATCGAAAACTTGATGGCAACGGTGACGGTGAATCGTGACCGTCCGTTTTAGGCATTTTTTTATCCACGATTTAATCCTTGTTCCTGAATCCATGCAAACTTTAATTAAAATAGATGAAAAGATAATATAATATCTAAATCAGAAACAATTATTCAACAATGGACATGGATTGAAAGAACACAGAAAACAGAAATTTCAAAATAAAGATATGAACATTACCAAATGTAATTTTCTATTACGAAACAAGAAATCATACAGAAACCATCCACAGTAGCAATCCAACAAAAGTGTATTGATGATCAAATGATTTTGATTTTTGGTTCTTTCTCAAAAAGAAATTGTAATTTTGAATTTTTTTTCTCAAAAAAATTTGTAATTTTGATTTAAATGTCTGTTTTTTTTTTTTTGAATTGTTAAATATGACTTATTTAAAACGGATTATTTAGCTTCTTCCAATATTTTAGATAACGATTTTTTCATGTCAAAAATTAACATTAACATATAGCAAATTTTTTAGACTTTGCCAAATACATAATTATGCCCTCATTCTTTGTACGGTTTTTCTACTAGTACTCTAACTTTTGCGGATAACCTTTTAGACACATTTTTTCATTTTCTAAACTATTGGACAGCTCGACTGGCCAGCTCCGAGTGCGTGTAGTGCACACTCCGGTCAGGGATCCAAATGAAATTTTTCTTATCTTGTCTTCCTATTTTAGACAAGGATTAAGAGTGTAATTTTTCTCACACACACACACACACACTCCTGATATGAGAAGTCGAAATATGGGTTCAATTTGGATAGATAATTCCTAGTTTGGTCGAAAAATCAAAAAGAAAATTTAGACCATTTTGTTCTTGTTTGCTGAAACTTTCAAACACATATCCACTCCTTCCGATGGTCAGTTGTGAAAATTGAGGCCACCAATAGTTTACCCAAGTGAAGACCAGACTTTCAATATCCTTGTCAGCTAAAATGAGAGAAATATTTAAGTTGTCATTGCAGGTCAAAATGATCCAAGTTGTTTGTTTAATTTTCGAGTCAAAATGACCCAAGTTGTTTGTTTTATTTTCGACACCATTTTAGGACGCTCAAATGGTAGGAGAAGGGAAATGAGGGTAGTGTTGAGTTTTTCTCATCAAAACAAATCTTTTGGCATAGGGTATGTTCGGTTTCGTCGCCATTTTCATTGACCAAGAACAAAACCTTTCCAAATGGTATCCTTTATTTTCCAACCAACTAAGGACTGTCCATTCAAATTAAACACAAATTCTGACTCTTCATGTCAAGAGTTTTGATTTGGTATACTCATTTTTTCGTTTTTGTGCTGAAATTGGATATGAATGTTTGAGTGAAAAATTACACTTTTAGTCCAAGTCCAAAGGAGGAACACAATGTAAAATTTTATTTTGATCCTTGGTTTGCGTACACTGATAGCTGGTCATTCTAGGTGTCCAATAGATAAAAATAAAATAAAATAAAACAATAGGCATTTGATAAGTTGCCTGCAAAGATTAGGGTGTCATGCAGGAAATCTTGCAAAAGATAAGGGCACGGATATGTTTTGGCCAACAATATATAGTGGAATGTATGAAGGGTGATATGGATGGATGTCTATAAGTAGACTGTGGACATTGAATTTAAAATTTTTATCTCAATTGCAATACTTTTTCATTTGGGAGATTTAGGGATATAGCACAAATATATAGTTTCATTTAAAAACTAACACTTTTACCTTGAAAATTAAAAAAATAACACTTTAACCTACATATTTTTTTAAAAAAAAAAAATCCAAGAATACCCTTTGACCTACAAATTCTTTTTAAAAATTTTTTATTATAATTGAAAAAAAAAGAGTAATAGATCGTGAAAAACTGAAAACAAGTAATAGATCGTGAAAAAATGAAAACAAGTTTCCATTTTGGAAACATTTAGCAACCTCCGTTTGCCACCGTTCACCGGCGCATCCAGTTACTAGCTTAGGCGACGGTGAGCTCGGCCAGCATTAGATCTCCGATGAACGGTGACCGGAAGTGAGAGAAGGAGCCAGATATAGTTTTGGGTAAAATTAGTCCCATAACTTTTAAACCATCAATTCATTGTGTTTCTGGTGATGGAATTCCAATCTAAGGCCACTAGTTGAAAGCTAAAGCGACTAGGAACATTTTAGTACCTTAAAGCGACTAGGAACATTTTGGTACCTTACTTGCCGCCATTCAATGGCCGAAAAAATCATCTTTTCGCCATTGATCTATTGTATTTCCCTTTTTTCGGCCAAATACGATAAAATCACGAGAAAGTAAGACAGTATTTGGAATATATAAGTTGAGAACTTTTCGATGATATATGATTTGTTAGGTTTCATCGCCAATGAAATTTTTAGGTGGCCAACAACTAGGGTTTCTACATATTAGAAAAGATGAAGATGAGCGATGGAGAAGATGAAAATGATAGTAAACTTTAATAGTAATTAGTAACACTCAATAAAAATTTTTCAATAAAGCTTAATAAAAATTAATAAATTTCAATAACA
>CATIWJ010181798.1:0-11651 GCA_949640765.1 Croton laevigatus
AACAATGGCATTTGTTTCTATTACTCAATTCCTCTGTCTTATTTTGTTTCATTTCTATTTCCAATCTTTCTCAAAACCACTTTGTCCACTTGATCAAAGCCATGCCTTGCTCCAATTCAAGACCTCCTTCTCCATTGACCCTTCTGCTTCAATTTTTAATCCAAATGCTTATCCCAAGACAGTTCCATGGAGAGAAGGAACCGATTGCTGCTTGTGGGATGGAGTGAGCTGTGAATTGGATACTGGTTTTGTTATTGGCCTTCACCTTCCAAGCAGTATGCTTTACGGTAATTTCTATCCCAACAATTCTCTTTTTACTCTTCTTCATCTTCAAGAGCTAGATCTTTCTGATAATCATTTTAATGGCTCTCAAATTCCATCTGAGTTTGGTCACTTACTGAGATTGACACACCTTAATTTAAATAATTCAGTTTTTGAGGGCCGAATTCCATTAGAAATGGGTCACCTCTTTAATTTGATTTCTCTTGATCTTTCCTGGAACTCTGGTCTTATTGTTGAAGAAACAACTGATGCTTTTAATAAGCTTGTTCAAAACTTAACCAAATTGCAACAATTAGACTTATCATCTGTGAACCTATCTTCAGTTTCACCAAATTCCTTCATCAATTTGTCTTCTTCTATGTCATCTCTAAAACTCAGTGAGTGTCAATTGGGCAGGAAATTACCGAAATTCAACCATCTCTTTAATTTGGTTTCGCTTGATCTTTCTGAGAATTATGGTCTTATTGTTGAAGAAACAACTGATGCTTTTAATAAGCTTGTTCGAAACTTAACCAAATTGCAACAATTAGACTTATCCTCTGTGAACCTATCTTCAGTTTCACCAAATTCCTTCATCAATTTGTCTTCTTCTATGTCATCTCTGAAACTCAGTGGGTGTGATTTGGGCAGGAAATTACCGAAATTCAACCATCTCTTTAATTTGGTTTCTCTTGATCTTTCTTGGAACTATGGTCTTATTGTTGAAGAAACAACTGATGCTTTTAATAAGCTTGTTCGAAACTTAACCAAATTGCAACAATTAGACTTATCCTTTGTGAACTTATCTTCAGTTTCACCAAATTCCTTCATCAATTTGTCTTCTTCTTTGTCATCTCTAAAACTCAGAGTGTGTGATTTGGGTGGAAACTTTCCAGGTAATATAATTCAACTCCCTAATCTCCAAGACCTTGACTTGAGCTTTAATTATAACCTCAATGGCTCTTTGCCAAAGTCAAATTGGAGTCTTTCACTCTACTCCCTATCTCTTTCTCAGACCAAAATTTCAATATATTTAGAAAATCAGATTTTTGAGAATCTAAAGTTTCTGCAAACATTAAGTCTCAGGGCCTGCAATTTCCAAGGGTCTAATATTGAATTGTTTGGAAATTTATCCAAACTCGAGGATTTGGATCTCTCGGACAATAATTTCAATTGTCCAATTCCATCCTCTTTTGGAAACCTTGTCCAACTCCAGTTCTTGATCCTTTCAAATAGTAGTTTGAGCGGCCTAATTCCTTCCTCGTTTGCAAACCTTAAGCAGCTCTACTATTTAAATATAGCAAACAATAAAATCAATGGTCCAATTCCCAATTTCTTCACAAAATTCACTCAACTTCAATATTTATATTTATCTAATAATCAATTCAGTGGTCATATTCCTTCAAATGTGGGTTGGCTTTCTAGCTTAAGGTACTTGCTGTTACAAAAAAATCAATTGAGCGGAAAAATTCCTTCAGATATTGGTAGGCTTTCTAGTCTAATTTATCTTGATCTAAGCCATAACAAGTTGCATGGCTCAACTCCAAGATCAATTTTTAAACTGGTGAATTTGACAGTTCTCATTCTTTCTTCAAATGATAAATTGAGTGGAGAAATTCCTTTTGAAGTTTGTGAGTTAAAGTATCTGGGAATTCTTGACTTGTCGAACAATAGTTTTAGCGGTCCTATTCCGCAATGTTTGGGAAACTTGAGCATTTCAGTATTACATTTGGGAATGAACAAGTTCAATGGAGTAATTCCAAATAATTTTGCAGAAGGCTGTGGCGTGAGATATTTAAATTTCAACCACAACATATTGCAAGGGAAAATTCCCCCTTCTATCTCTAATTGTAACAATTTGGAAATTTTAGATTTGAGCAATAATGAGATAGATGACACATTCCCATATTTTTTACAAACTCTTGAGGAGCTACAAATTTTACAATTACGATGGAATAAACTTCATGGTCTAGTGAAAGGCTATAACTCATTTTTCAATTATTCATTCTCTAAGTTGCGGATTTTTGACCTCTCTAACAACTTGTTCAGCGGACCTTTACCAGTGGAGTATTTCAACCATTTCAAAGCAATGACCAACCTTGATCAGAATATGACATATATGAGCTTAGAATATTCTTCTTATTATGATTATTCTGTGAGTCTTACACTGAAAGGGCTAGAAATCGAGTTGGAGAAAATCCAAACAATTTTCACAAGCATTGATTTATCATGCAATAATTTCTCGGAAAAAATTCCAAAATCAATTGGAAAGCTTAAATTGCTCAAGCAACTCAATCTCTCTCACAATCATCTCATCGGCGATATTGAACCAATGTTAGGGGCATTGACCAATTTGGAAACATTAGACCTCTCGTCGAACATTTTCGTCGGAAGAATTCCTATAGAATTGACAAAGTTGACATTCCTTGAGGTATTTAATGTTTCATATAATCAACTTGAAGGACCCATACCTATAGGCAAGCAATTCAATGTGTTTGAAAATAGCTCATATGTAGGGAACGAAGGATTGTGTGGATTTCCACTGACAAAGCCTTGCAATTTTGAGGAACTGATTCCTACAAGAGACCGAGATTCAAAGTATGATGAAACTAGATTCGGATGGAAATCAATTTTGACCGGATATGAATTTGGAGTAGTGTTTGGTGTAGTAATGGGATATGTTGTCTTTAAAACAAGAAAACCTGCTTGGTTGGTGAAGTTGATTGAAGGTGAAGGGCGTCAAAGGCCAAGAAAGAGCAACGACAACCATCGCTTGTTTGGTAGAAGAAGAAGAAATTAAAAGTAAGTTCTAATTAACATTTTTTTTCCTCTTTTATTGTTTATAGCACTCTTCATGTTTATTAACATTGTTTTCAATTTGCTAGGTAAATGGTGGAAAATCGATGGTGTATTGGAGCATTAACAACGAAGCACTTTCTTTTTCATTTATTTTTTCCCTTTTTTTTTTTTGGTACAATAGGAGTTTTTTTATATATAAATATTATACACGCACCCTAACTAAAACACCCAATGAGGTGGGACTTTCTTTGTCACCTAAGAAGACCCGAACCCATGCTACCTAGCTCCTTGATGTAATTGCTCTCCATTAGGCCGTGTCCCACCTCCCTAGAAGGGGTTTGTTAGATGAAAATGATTTTATTGTTCTGTTTACCAAAATGTTTTTTTCAAAAGCGAATCTATATGAAATACATCCATAAAAAAATAGAAAGTTCAAACTCTACAATTTAATTTTTCTTTTAAGAATGAAGGAGAATTCTGTACTCATAAATAAAATATTAAAATTGTTGATACAATTATAAAACAATAACATAAGAGTGAACATTATTTAGGTGGGGTAGTCTCATTTTTGCGATGGGTTCCTTCTGACTATAATGGCCCATTAGTAATAGGTCACCAATTTGGTGTATGGACCATTGCAAAAAAGTTACTATTCACTCTAAAGATAGTTAATAGTAAGCTGTGTATCAGCTATAAACTTGGTTCTACTTAATTGTTATTCTTGTTATACTATTTCAATAATAATTGAAAGAAAAGGAAATTAGTAGAGAAAAAATCATTTTATTTTTCTGTAATCAATATTATGTACAAGTGCAACGGTGTTTGCCTATTTATATACAACCTAAGTATAATAGTTTTGGGTGTACAATATAGTTATTCACCAGACACGTGACTTGCAACTTGTATTTTACCCATTCTCTAATGTGGGTTGGATAGAACTGAATATTTCATTGTAAGCCCTAGGATTGCTATAGAGAGGATATTAGGAAAACATCCTTAACAATTAAAATAATTAGAAAAAGAGTCTTATTGTCCAAAAAAATATCAAAAATGACATTGATATGTTGAATGGAAGGGGTATTGATGCGTTTTAAGTAATGAATGTAGTGAGGAACTTTGATTAAAATCGATGGAAGCAGAATGTTGTTGCTGATCAGTAGGCTAAATCGGTTTTGGGATGATTTGAGCAAAAGATCTTTCAATGTTTCAACCTTTTTTCTTCTTGATGCATATTGTATTTTATGGGTCTTTCTTGGCCAAGAGTAGTTAACTAAGGGCTATATTGCTCCTTTTTCTCAAAAGAAAGATACAAACAAAGGATTAAATTAATTTATTTTTATCTTTTAATTTCGAAAAAACACACTCGTTTTATTTATTTTCATATTTTTTAAACATGTTGCCAAAAATTGATTACAAAATTGTAAAAAGAGGTCCATTTAATATTTTTTTTATTGTCTTTGATATTTAGGATGTAAAAATTTTTACTTTGAATCCATATTTTTATTCAAAATTTTAAATCATTCAGAAATTTAATTTCAAAAATGTATTTTATTTTTTTCTATTTTTTCATGAAAGTAATTTTTATGTTATTTGTTTCATGAAAATAACATCGGCAGCTATTAAATTCACAAATTTATCACACAGTTTGTATAAACACTTTTTATTTATTTATTTTAGCTAAATTGTCTAAAATTAGTTATTATTTTTACTGTTCTTAAATTTCATTTATGAAAATTATCTTTACTATAGTGACATCAGAAAAAAAAATAAAATAAAATTTGGGTCCGTCACTGCCTATAGCTTTATAGAGCCCTTATGTCTACATAATTATAAGGCACTTTTAACAGCTATATCCTCCAAAATGAACGGATCAATGATATTTTAGCTCATTTGTACATTAAAATTGTGTAAAGGAATAAAACCTGAAACTGAAAAATTTATCATTTGATTCAAGTATTGATTTCTTGTCAAGAATTGTACCGAAACCAAAACTGAAAACATGGTAGTCGATTAAAAAAGTTTTACCAAACATCAAACTGTTAATGATTGGAGAAAAATCAATTATCAATTGAATAAAATAGCTAAATCAAACACTTATTGAACCAATAACAATAAATATGGCAAACAATATAAAATACAAAAATAGACATCAAAACTTGAAAATGAGCAAACATATAAAAAATTATATAAAAAAGTTTTAGTTAATATAACTGATTTGTATTAGTTTTTCCTTTAATACATCGCATTAAGATATTAGTTATAAGATAAAGAATCGTTTTAGGATCATTAACCCAGATCATTATAATAGCACAGACATTTCTGTGTTATATTCATTTTGGACTAATTTTTCTTAAAAATGATCTTTAATTAAGAATAATCTACATCAAAAGCAATATATCATGTCTTGTGCTATTTTTTTATTTAAACATAATAGAAAATTGATAAAAAAATTTCCAAATTACTAAAAATTACACATAATTAAAATAAAAAGTCAATGTTGGCTATATGAACTTTTATAGGCTTGGCCCAAAAGAGAGTTAGAGTCTAATTAAAAAGGAGATATATATGGAATCAGCTGTAGTTTTTCCTCCTTTCGTTAAAAGAGAATTGCGGATTAATTACAAAGAAAAAGCAAACCTTTAAATTTTATTTTCACTTTAGGTCGCTAACTCTTTTATCTTACCACGCCCTACTCAACAACCTCCGCCATTTTCTTTCTTCTCGACTATTCGTACTTCTATTTCTTTTTACTTCCATTGAATTACTTCTTGCTCGTAGGGGTTGTTTTAGTAGGGATTGTGCTAATAGATGTTCTGCTAGTAGGGACTGGGTTTCTAGTAGGGGTTGTGCTAGTATTTTTTTTTTCTTTTTTTTTTTTTGAATATAGTTAAACACATGCGCACACTTACACATCCAAAGGGAGTATGTGAGTTTTTATTATAACTTGCATAGAGTGGGGTTTGAACCTGCCACCTCCACATGTATTCTCCAGAGCCTTACTATTACACCACCCTAGTCCCCGGGTTGTGCTAGTAGAGTTATGTAGAAACTAGTTATATAAAAAAATTTAAATTTTATTTTTAAGAAAACTGAAAAAATTACATTAATAGAATAATAAAATAATTTTTAATTGAAATGTGTTTTTAAAATTTATTTATTAAAATTTTTAATTATTTAATATGTAATGTTAATTAATTTTAATTTTTAAAGTATTTATAGAATGGAAAGTGTTACACTCTCTCATCAAAGTATGATTGTTTGAGTTTGGTAGCTAGTTTTACATAATAAATTAATCAAGTGCTTTTTTTTACTATAAATTACTAATTTTTATATTATTTTATAGAACAAATCTCTTTTTTAAATTATTTTTATTTGTGCAATTAGTTTCCTCTTACCCCCAATTAAAAAGTCCATATGGTGATGGATCAGCCTGGTTAGCCACGGCCCATGTTGATGCGTAAGAAACAAAAAAAACTCACATCGTTAAATGAAACAATGTTAAAGCCTTTATATTATGAAATTATCATGGCCCAAACGCAAGGAGGATGATATGTATAAATCCAGAAATGGTCCAAACTTTTTCTCTCATTACACTTCTACCCCAAAAATTTCTCCTCATTTTCAGTTTCCCCTTTTAATTTCTTTTTCAATTCTGTCCCAAATATTCATACTTTTCTAATTCCCTCCCACTTTCGTGGCTCAAATAGCTTTTAAAATTATTTTCCAGTTATGCCCCAAATTTTCATACTTTTCTAAATCGCCCCATATATTTGGAATAAATATTAAAATGGTCCAATTTTCTTTTATGTAGTACATATCAATTTTATTATTTCTTGAAGAGGAAAAGCCTTTATATATGTATCTTATTGTTTCTTCTCCTTTTTCCAAAGAAATGGAAAACAACCATCGTCGAGATGACTAAAGCGTCTCTTCATCATCTTTACTCTTCATCAGGTAAGAAACTGAATAATCCAATTCTTATTTCTTTTATTTTATTTTTCGTTTGCTGAGATTTCATTTGTGAAATGAGATTACTTTAATTTAAGTTTTATGTGGTGAGATTTGAGTTTTACGATTGAAATAAAAAAGATTCAAAAGAAAGATTAAATCTTTTAATTGATTTCATTTGCGTACTGAGAGCAGTCCCAGTTTGTGATTACTGAGAATGTTTGTGCTTACTAGAATTCTAGTTACTATTTTTATCTCTATTAATTTTTCTATTTCCTTGTTCAAGATGAAAGAAGGACAATTTAAATGGTTGGTGATGCCTTTTGGGCTTTCCCATGCCCGAGTATTTTCATGCAACTCATGAACCAGGTACTAAAAACTTTTTTTAGGAAATTTATTGTGGTTTATTTTGATGAGATCCTGATTTATAGTAAGGGGATAGATAAGCATTTGTTGCAGTTGAGAGAGGTACTAATGGCATTACAGAAAAACAAATTATATGTGAACCTTAAGAAGTGTAGCTTCCTCGCTAATAAGCTATTGTTCTTGGGTTATGTTGTGAGTGCTGATGGGATTCAAGTTGATGAGGCTAAGGTGAAGGCAATTAAGGAGCCTACACCAAATACAGTTTTCGAAGTTCGGAGTTTCCATGGCTTGGCCACCTTTTATAGGCGGTTTATCAGAAATATTAAAACCATTGGAGCACTTATTATTGAATGTCTAAAGAGAGGGAAGTTCCAGTGGGGTGAAGAAGTGGATGGCAGTTTTGCCATTCTAAAAGAAAAACTATACACTACAACATTCCTGGCCCTACCGAACTTTGATAAGTTGTTTAAAGTTGATTGTGATGTTAGTGGGGTACGAATTGGGGCTATACTATCCGAAGAACGGCATCCAGTGTGTTATTTTAATGAGAGGCTTAGTGATGCCAGACAAAAGTGAAGTACTTATGACTAGGGTTGAGCACGGGGCGGATTCGGGGCAGGTTTTCTAAAACCCGTCCCCGCTCCGCTCATGCGAATGTCGCCTCGCCCTGCTGCAGATCGGATTTTTCGGGTAACGGGTCGGGGAAGTTATCCACGGGTTTATCTGCGGGCTATTCACGGATTTACTTGCGGGTTTTTTATTTTTTTTTTATTTTTTTCAGATTTTAATTTAAATGTCATAAACAAATTAAAAAACATAAAATAAATAATTGTCTCAAATTAAAAAACATAAAAATAAACAAATGTCTCTAAAAGTAAACAAATTAAAATACATCAGATGAAGAAAAAATTGAGTTTGAAATATAAACCAAACCATTACCGTCACTTAAAGCAAACAAATCAAAAAAAAATCCTGGCATTTACAATCACTGCATATTCAGCTTTTTTGCTCCTATAATCTAATTACTGGCAATCGTTTGAAATAACAAAAAATTACAAGCACTATTTACTTTTTTGCTTCATATAAACAAGCAGAAGAGGCAAAAGAAAAACACATCCATGGTTAGCCTAAATTAAATATTCTACTATTTGGATTTTCTACACAACCAAACAGAAAACCCAATTTAAAAAAAAATCTAAAAAATACGAAAAAAAAAAATACAGGAAATGATCACAAACTCCCCTCAATAACTACATATAAGTACCTCCTTCCTTCTTGCTTTCGGCCTAAAAATCAGATCTAACAAAAATAATCAAAATAAAAATCAATTGGAGTTCAAAAAGTAATGGAAAAAAAAAAGAAAGTAAATAAAAAGAGCTTACCATGCAGGAAGGAATCGATTGAAAATAACAGATATAATAACAAAAAGAAGAAGAAGAGAAGAAGGTGAGATATAGAATCGCAGTAGATAGTAGAGAGAGAAGAAGCAAAGAGAAAAAAGAAATAAAAGGCAGAGGCGGCAGTAGAGGTGCAAAACATATTTGATGATATTTTAGGGCATTTTCACCTATTAGTAAAATTACAAAAATGCCACTGAACGGGGCGGGGAGGGGCGAGTTTACCAAAACCCATCCCTGCCCCAAACCTGTGATCCCTTTAGCAACTAAGAGAGGGGTAAATTAGTGGCCAATTAAAATTTTGATTGCGGAATTTAGGTGGTAAGAATAAAATTTATAGTGGTTCGGCTATAAACTCAAACCTACATCCACTTCTCCAATTCCTAAAAAGGAAATTGGGTTCCATTAATTCAATAAAATATAAGGAGGGTTTTCAAGTTTACCTCAAACTTAGTGTTTAAATATTAGACCAAACTTTACAAGAAAGAATTTATAGATTACTCTTAACTAGCACTTACCAATAAGTTGGATTTAATGATGATCCAACAAACAACGCTTTGAAAATTAATTGCTAAGAGAAAATGAAGATGATAAGCAAAGAGGTTGTTGAATGCTTTTTAATGCTTAGTAAATGTCTAACCTTTTAATGGCTGTTTGAGAGGGTATTTATACCCATTAACAAAAAACTAGCCATCAGTACTTTAAAAATCAAAGATTCCAGAAAAGTACAAAAGTGTCACAAGCGCAAGCGCGAGGGCGAGCATAGTCGCGATCGCGACGTCTCAAACCAACTGCCTTAACGGATAGTAAACAACTTCTGAATTTTACGGCGGCAATGAATTAGCTGTTGGAGTGTGATAATGAGTTGGTTGCGAGAGCGATACCCTTTGCGAGTGCGATGGTCACACAGTTAGGCTTCCAACAGACATTTGGTGTGTTCAACGCGAGCGCGATAGTAACAACTCTATTCTGGTCGTGCACGCGATGAATTTTTTAAAAGCTCCTGACTCTCAACTATATAGTCACGTGCGCGTCACAAACATCTCTCTGTTTTCGTTGCGACCGCGATGATCACATCAGTCCTTTTCTTTTGCTGGTAGTGAGAGCGATATTACACATCTGTTGGAGACGCGAACGCGATGGTTACATCAGTCCTTTTCTTTTGCTGGTAGCGAGCGTGATCTCAACACTTCTGTTGGGGACACGAGTGCGACGATTTTTTGAAGCGAGCTTGTTACATAGTCGCGAGCGTGACACCAGCGCTTTCCTGTTTCTGTCACGAGCGCGAGGCTAGAACAAAAATTAAGTTCTTTGATTTTTCTTGCAAGCTTGATTTACATCTTCAAATCTTTTGCCTTGAGCTTGCTAGTACTGCATTTAAACACTTATTAAAACATTAGTAGATCACAATTCAAGTTTATTTTGTCAAATAATCAAAACAAGGGATTTTAGTACTCTAGGCACAACAATCTCCCCCTTTTTGATTTTTTGACAAACAACTTGAGTTGTGATTTGCAAAAGTAAAATGTAAGTGTTTTAAGTTGATGTTATTGTGAGAATGTTTTAACTCCCCCTCAATTTGTGCATTAATTTTAATATCAATTTTAACAACAACTCAAATTTTCTCTTCCTTTTGTCAAAAAGATCAAAAAAATTCATAACTAAAAAATTGATAACAAAAGAGAATTTCATTAACATTAAAAAGTTCATAACAATAACATTAAACACATCATTTAAACAAGAGTAAAAACATAATGAAAACCTAACATAACAAACTAATTGTGAATAACTAAATATTTTCCTTTGCCCTTGTCTTGAGGAGCAGAAGGGCGATCTTCAAACTGATCTTCATTATCATCATCATCATCATCATTTCCATCAGAACCAGAAGAGGCGAAAGAATAAGAAATGTTTGCATCCGCAAGAAGGGTGCCTAACATTTTGAACACATTCTTCAACATCTTCCTATCCTTCTTAGTGTAAGGAATGGCGTTGGATGATGAAGCAGCAGAGGATAAAGGTCGAGGACGTTTGGATGAATGGTGAGAGATTTGAAGAGGGAGAGGTCGAACGGCACCAAAAGAAGGAATACCACCCTTGAAGTTATAAGTGTCTTTTTCGATTATCTTACTGTTGTAAGTAAGATAATCAATAGTGAACCTTTGATTGTAAGGGATAGGCACATCTTGGCGATTGAAATTGCAGAAGGGCATTCCATAGAGAGGGAGAAGATTGTTAGCCAAGTGAGTGACTAAGTGAGAAACGGAAACAATCATCTTGGAAGTCTTCCTTATTTCTAAGAAATGTTCCGCAAGGACTGTTGCACCACAGTACAGAATGTGGTTGTGGATACAATAAAGTAAAAAGAAGTCTTTTTGTGAAACATTATTTGTCCCCTTTTTTGCTAGAATGGAGTTAGATATGACTTGGTGAATGAGCCATATCGGAAGGGTGCGAAAACAGGAAGCTTTGGAGTTGCGTGAATCATGTGTAGGGTCTACAGAGATGGCTTGGGCAGTTATGGCAACATAAGCAGGAGAAAGTTCAGCAAAAGAAGAGAGTTGCCTAATTTGAAGGTTAAAAATTTGTGTAATTCTTTAACGAGGGAGATTGAAGGACTCACCAAAGAGAGTGAATGTAACACCCCTTCTAGGCCTTGTAGTAGACCCCGAAGAAGTGCTACATACTGATGTTTACTGGTATACAGAACATTACCTGAGAAATTTTTTTTTCTTCATACTGTTGCCTGTTCTGACTTCTGGTTTTTGTTGCGCAGCATATGCCATACTAAGTGTTACTAGTGAGCCTGACTTTGTTTGACTATTCTGGTTGACTTTGCGTCTTTCCATAACCTACAAGTTTAGCAGACACTAAACTTGC